>JAYMTH010003804.1:0-10486 GCA_036897465.1 Pelargonium australe | reverse complement strand
TGGCCAAACTTAGGGGTGGTAAAAGTAACGACATGATCTTCAGGGGTGGTATGTGTAATATTGCTATCTAAGAGGGGAGGTATGTGTAATTATCCCTATATTTTAAGGTACTAAATTGGAATATTCTCTTATCTAAAATGAAAGTAAGGGTAATGTTGACAATAGTTAGAATATAAAGGGTTTTATGGTAAATCTAGATGCGGTAGATGCCAGATGCCACTCGAGTGACGAAGCACATTCCGTTAACTGAGATTAATATCAGACGTTGGTACAGAGAGCTGGCCTCAACACGAACGAACCGACGAACCTCCAACCACCTTCGAAGATTTTCATGTCCATCTTGCCCACACCGACTCAAGGATCTACATCGTCTTCATCAACTCCAGCTCTCTGCCTAAACCCTAATTCCGATCATGGACACCTCCTTCTCCCACCTTCACCTCTCCCTCAATCACCCCTATCCCTCCAATTCGTCCCCTCGTCTCTCGTTCCCGTGCCCAATCAACCTTCAGGTGATTTTTTTCTTCTTCTCTTTCTCTTTGCTTCGATTTTTAGGAAGCATCCGTTCCGATTTTTTGTTCAATTTATTATTTGGGCGATTACTGGGCAAAACCCTAGAATCTAGTTTTGGATGGTGTCATTTTGATTTATTTATTTCCGAGTTAAAAGGAAGAAGAGCGATAAAGATGAACGATCAAGAGTATTTTATGTTGTGTGTTACAGTAAATTTTGTTTGTTTTCTAGTACCTTAATGTTGTATATTACTTGTAGCTTGAACCATTATCTCTGGCTCACATGAGCATTGTTTCAGTTTTTGTTTTTGTTTTTGTTTTTTGATGTATATACTATTACATAATGTTTTTCTTAGAGATCAAAATTATTGAGGGATATAGGACTGTGATCAGTGTTTTGAGCTCCTGATTAGTGTTTATTTTATTATTTTTTTGAAGCAGATTTTATTAAGTGTGGAAGGCTTTGTGTATAATTAACTGTGCTTGACAGGTTCAGTGGCTCAAGCTGCAGAAGATTCTGGTCGATCTTCCAAAGAGGTAAATATTTGTTTTTGACTTATTCTGAAAGAAAAAGTTGCACACTGTTGAATGAGTTTAAATTTTGTTATCTCGTATATTGCAACCTTTGTTCAGGTGACTGAAGTAAGGACACCAAATGGTGGTAAGAAAACTTCATCTCGTCAGAACTTTGACACACAGTACCATCACTCAGGTGGTCATAGGGTTGGATCTTCCCAGGCCAGAGGTAAAATGCAAGGAGCCAGTGTTTCACCCCGAGGTCAACAAACTTCTGGATCAATCAGTACTCAAGGGAGTAGTGCGCACTCAGCAGGAAGAAAAGGTCAGGTGACGAGTGGTAACCACTTGCTAAATTTCCAGTATGATCCTATTACTCGATCACAACCTAGGTTCAGGGCTCCTCCTCCTAGAAGGCAACAGAAAAGAAAGCCTTACAACAAGGATTTATTTCTTCAAGCAAATTACAAGTTTGTTGTGTTAGATTCCGGAAACTATGCCCCTGAATCATTGGATCCTGATAAAATGTTGCGATGGGAAGACATTGTTTGTATGAGGTATTCCACCCCGCTTCCAGTGCAGTGTCCAATTTGTTTGGAGTACCCTCTATGTCCACAGATAACCGCATGTGGACATATCTTTTGTTTCCCATGTATTCTGCAATATTTGTTAATGGGCGAGGAGGATCATAAAGGTGACAGTTGGAAGAGGTGCCCATTGTGTTTTTTGATGATATCTCCAAAGGATTTATACACCCTCTATATTGAGAATGTTAAGCAGTTCTGCATCAGTGATACTATAGAGTTCATGCTTCTAACTCGGCCGAAAGATTCTTATGCTCCATCTATGAAAAATAAACAAGAGGACAACACAAACTGTTCTTGTGATAACATCTATGATGCCTTTTCTAAGTTTACATTTACATCAGATGTGGATCTTTCAGTTCGAAAAGCAATATCAGATTTAGATGGTTGGCTAGTCAGAGCAGATTCTGGGCTTGTTGATGACTTAGAGAAGCTTCCATATGTTTGTGCTGCAATGGAACAACTAGAACAGAGGAAGAAGTATTGGAATGCTCACCGGATTGGTGGAAGCAATAGGGATTGTGAGTATACTGATTGTCTCGGGGTATCTCATGTATCTTCATCAGCTGCAAATGCCACTACAACTGGTAATGAAGCGAAGTATCATGGGAAAGTAACGCTGTCTTGTAGTATTGATGAGCAAAGTGAGCAGTTGGGTGGATTAAAATTGAGCAAGTTATGTGGAAAGACTACTTTGGATCAAGATGCCCATGTGGGTGAATTATTTGAATTCCAGGACTCATCTTCTCCATGTGGCGAAAGCAAGAATTTGGATGAGGACTCAAATGGATATAGAGATATGAAGGATAAGGATTCCTACAACTTCTACCAGGTGATCAATCCATTCCTGAGACAGTAGTTTAATTTCAATCCCATTCTTTCTACTCAGGTTTTCTTTTCTACATAGTTGCTTAGTGTACATTGCTATGAATTATAGAGTTAGGTGCTGGATTGTATGTTAGTCCAAAATTTGCAAATTTTGTTCTCACCAAGTTCATCTTGCCAAATCATTTTTAGTAAAGTTGCATTTGAAGCTCTTCCCCTTAGATTTGCATTGACTTCTTATCTAACTTGGAAGCTATATGTATATATATTTGTGATTTCCTCCTGCTCTTTCTTGTGAAATGGTGAAATTTAAAGTTGGAGCATACTGTCATCCTTTTTAATGTGTCTATTTCAGGCAGTTGATGGTCAGCACACGATTCTTCATCCTCTAAACATGAAGTGCCTTCTTCACCATTATGGCAGTTATGATTACCTTCCATACAGGTCAGTCTGGAAATGTGCTAAAATTCTCACAAAGTTGGTAGAAGTAAATTTAAAAAAGAACAAAAGGGATATATACATCAAATTATTCGGGAAGGGAGAGGAGAAGAGCACTTTCTCAAGGAAAAAGGTTCCCTTGCATTTGCAAGCAGAGGTCTTTCAGTTGTTAGCCACTTAGCTCAGCTGATTGAGATCATTAGCGTGTATCTATGTTACTACACCTGTTCTGCATCCTTTACATGGCTGAGCCATTAGAACATCTTTTGTAGGAGTGGAAAAGAAGTTCGGCAATTAAATTACACATGCTTGTCCTTTTCACATGGCTTCATATGACATGCCTGTTTAAAAGAGGATAGTTATGTTCATGAATTGATAGAATGGATTTGAACTATACTGTCAAATTATGTCTAAGTTACTATGCAGTTTTGAGCGTTGTAATATGGTTGAAGAATATCAATATTATGTCTTGATTTTTGTATATGTCAAAATTAACTAATGTTTGCTAATTGTAGGATAAGTGGACGAATTTTACAGTTGGAGACAGTGACTCAGTCAGAAGCCATGAGGAGGCGTTATCGTTACTTAAGTCATTTTTCTTTAACAACTACATTTCAGGTGCCTATTTACTATATGCATTTCTATGTTGTATATGGTTTACTAGCTGTTTCTATTTCCAGCTTCCTTATTGTTTGTTTTTTCAGCTTTGTGAAATCGATTTGAAGGAGATGCTGCCTTCTGAGGCATTGCTTCCATTTATGGATGAAATTAAGAAGCGTGAAAAGCAGCGGAAGCTACTTGCAAAAAAGGTATGCTTCTGATGTATAATGATCTAATGGTTTTGAGTCTTTTGACACTATAAAGCTATATGATAGGTAAAAATAAATTATAAGTCATAGTCCTGGCATGTGCTATGTATTTGAAGGCTAAATGTGGCTTGCTGTCACAAGCTAGGTTGATCGGTGGCTGGGGATGGATTTTTGTTGCTTGTTTATTGTTTTGTCTGTTTGAGAGAGCAAGCTGGTATGTGTTCCTCCATGAACATTGCAGTTTAGGAAGTGAAGAAAAAAGTGGTTGATCTTTGTTTGCAGTTCTGATCACAGTGTTGGTTTTGTTGCACTTTATTTATTTTTAAACATGTGTCCTTGCTGTCCATGTTTTATAATATTATATGCTACTCTTACGTCTACTAGGAACGAAAGGAGAAAATCAAGGCAGAAGTTGCCAATTCACAATCTGTGCCCATATTATCCAGTTTTGGACAGTCCTCTCGTGGTGACTCCCCTGCATTCTCCATGGATGATTTTGGAGGTAATAATTTGATCTGTCTGGATATTTGTTAGAGTATCTAATTATCTGTAATGAGAATAACTTCGAGGGTGATTTCTGGTGTGATGTTACAAAAACAAAAACAATACATAATGAAGGTCTTGTGTGAAATTTGAATTAGAAATTATATTTTCTCGAATGAATATATTATTAAGTTTACTCTCTTGTTGTACATGTGGGAAGTTTTCTTGCATCAGATTAAGAACTTGTACTGCATGATAACATTTTCTTATTTGAGTTAGTTTTTCTCTTGGAAATAACGAAATGCATCTTAAATTTTTGGACGACAGCGATGATTCTGTCATGTTATTGATTTTCTCTTCCACTTAAAACCTGCGGGCATGTATGTTCGCTTATGCACAAATATTAATCTTCATTTTCATATGTTAAGCTTTGGGAAATGCTACGGTGGCATCAACAAGCCCACCAATTGTCGGTGAGAGGAAACTATTCTCAAGTGTTACAAAGCTTGGTTTTGCCGCTGCGCACGATTCTCCCGCCTTGAAAATTGAGGAAGCTAGTCATCTGCAGGGCAATGGAGTGGCAAGTGAATCTACAAGTTTAACTGGTATTATTTTATTTTCTTATTGTTCTGTGTTTATATGCAATCACATCTCTTGGTAAATTATGACTGATGAATGGATAACCAGTTTTTATCGGATAACAGATATAACTTACCCAAACTTGTTCTCATTTCCGTTTCCTGGACTTGCGTATTCTGTTAGGTGGTTTGAGAAATGCAGGCACAATATCATTTGCCAATATAATATCAAGGGAAAAATCTGCAGAAAATTTGAATCCACCCAAGATGAATGAGATCGGGAAGAAGGGAAAGAAACCAAGTCGAGTGCTCTTGTCAACTGCGGGTGGCAGGCGCTATTGAAAAACTGCTGCATGCAACTTGATATGCTTTTTTTAATTCAATAATACTCTCTTTTGAATCAAAGACTATCTTAGATCTATTGTACATGGCATGGAACAAAGGAAGTACTTGTGACGCTGTTCCTAGAATAAATTCAAGCTCCCTTTAAGATCAATTTTAATATTTCCCTTCCTCATTTTGTTTTGTACCTGATAATATCTTCTAAAGCATTTATGGTTGATGGTATTTTCACTGTTTGACCCAAAGCATTTGAAAGGGAAGTGAAAAAGTGAAAATAAAATTGTATGTACTTGTAATTCATATATTGAAATTTAGAATTAGAAACAAAAGAAATTGTCATATTCATAAATGATCTGATGTGCATGAGTGGGAAGAACGTTTGCGATTGATTCCGCTCAACATGTTCATGGGGAGAGGCGAAGACTTTAATTGTAAATCGGAAAAAAAATCTGATTTCAGGTTTATCAATTCTATGTAATAACTATAGTAATTAAAAGAGCTGGAGAAGCATTCACATATAAGAGTTGCTACAACACCCTGTGATTGGGAGGTAATGCTTCAGGGTTTAGGTGCCAAGAGTTTTTTCTTCTGCTACTCTCATCTCCTGGAGCACTGATTGTTGCTATCTGGTGAGAGAAACTAAGCATTTCTGTACTTGGAACAGCCCGAACCAACTCGAATCCATCAGCAACTTGCCTGTGAAAGAAACTTGCCCGACCTGGCACCTCTGTTAAGCTAGCTACTTTCAACCCGGTTTCTTCAAAGTCTGTGATAATCTCCACAACCTGGTATTGACAGCAAGTGAAGTCAGATTGCTTCCATTTGCTATTCCACCTCTTGTACATTGCCCATACCTCACCTTTCTTTGGGTATACTATGTACAACTTACTCGTGCTCAGCTCGTAATTCACAGAATGTGCAAACCAACACATTCCCAAGTTGAGGACTGTTTTCCCAGCTCTAAAGGATCCACAAGCAACAGGGAGATTCTCTTCAACCACAGGATAAGGCTCCAAGGACGTTGCACAAACTTTATTTTCAGAAACAACATTGTTAACCACTACATACCGCCGAGGCATGTAATCAGGAGCATCATACACAGCCCATATCTGACCCGGAACAAAATATTCTTCAGACCAATTCTGTTGGATAAATTTCCCACTCATTGCATTTTTTTGAAGTGCAGCAACTCTGTTTCCCTTGTGAGCCATATTTCCAGCTACTTGCATAAGTGTTTTTGGTGAATTTACTAATCCATAAGATTCAAATCTTGCTTTCCTCTTCATATTGAACAGCCAGCGTGTATCTGGGTTTGAAAGCACTGAAAATGCTTCCTGGACAATTTTCATAGCAGATGCAGCACCGGGGTAGCTTTGCCGTATAATGGGTTCTAAAAGGGTACATGACTTATAATACTGTGCCTCTATGTCATTTTTACCTGCTGCTGGTGTAAGCTGAAGAACCCAGTACCAGTCAGTCTCGCAATCCAAGGATAAGCCGGCTGAATGTAGTGTGTCACAGACAATGATCATAGCATCAATGTGATCAAGAGCTGGAAAAGAACCACGCACACTGAGTAACTTGGCTCGGGCACTTACATAATCATCGCCTGCAATCATTTCTTTTGCTAACTCAATTTCCCGGATAGCTTGAGCCTCACTCTGCACTTTAATGTCATCCATCACTTCCAGTAACCAAGAATAAAGCCAGGTCTTAATTTCCCCCGCAACATAGGTTTATGGTCATAACCTACACAATGCAAATCAAGGTTCTTCAAACTCAAAATCAATCGAGACTGCATAATTTTCACAACACAAGTACAGTTATCAAATGATTACCAAGGTGATCCCCCAATGATTCAAGCATCACTATACTCTTGTTCAGATCATGTTTAGATCCTACTAGTCGGTGCGATTGGCAGTGGTTATAGGAAATGGGAATCACCCCTTTTGTGATGCTCGTGGACTCGTTGGGCCTCCGTTTCAAACCACAACAACAAGCAAACCATTTCCCAAACTATATTGGGGTCGGCTACATGAATCTTTTACAAAATTCTTTAGGAACTTATGTTCATAGTCTCCTCCTTCACTCTATCCTATTTAATGTTATATTCTATGTTGAGCAAGAGCAATCATGTTTTTCTTCACTACTTTTCATGTTAACTTAAGCATGCCCCCACTCCTTTCAGTTTATTTCTAACTAAATTCTCTCTCCTTTGCTTACGGAGTCACTAATATCGTTACGCTTAACATGTACCAATCACCTTAGGCAATTTCCTCACGTCTTATCAAGAACAATTCAGCAAGATCAGCTGCATTACAAACATCTCTGAACAGACAAATATTCAAACTCATTGCATACAACGATACAAACAATCGGAACGAACATTTAAACCCACAATAAAATATACATTTGAGCATGACTGATAGAGTGCAAAGCTTAAAATCATACTGATTAGGCAAAACACACAGGGAATGTTTTTGGATTAACCATTGTTCAATCAAACATGCTAATGATCAAATCAATGAAAAACGAAATCAGTTGCATGAACACAGTGACTAGAAAAATGAACTAACTTCAATATGTTTGGATCTTGGGAAAAATTTAAGAAGAAGAAAGCATTAATAAGGAATTTAAGTTTACCATCCTCTTGATAGTTAAAAAAACTAACTAGGCATCATTTTCCTACTAGTTTTTCCTCCAGTTTCCTTTACTTTCCCAAGATCCAAACACAGGGTAAATGATAACATGACATGATTGAAAGAATCAGCACAAATATGAGCCAAGGTAACAAAAGTGATTGGACAGTGAAAATAAAAGAAGCTCTGACCTCTGATTCTGAGGAGGCTCTGTTGTTGTTAAATTTGAGCAATGCAAAGGCAATGAAAGAAAACCAGAAACCCTAAGAAGCTTTGTGTGTAGAGTGGGTAGTGATTACTGTACCGGGCTTGGGAGAGAAGAAGCATGACAAACATTTTCTTCACTAGTTGAGTGCCACGTGGCCTGACAATTGATTCTTGCCTTTTGAGAAAGATTTCACACTGGTATTACAAGACACTGGTTACTGGTATATAGATGTTTGTCAGTACCAATTTTTGCAACCATTGTATATATAAATTTTTATTTTTCTTCTTTAAATCAGTGCTCACTTCAAACCAAATATGCAAAACATCTTTGTTTTTCTATGATTTTTTTTTAAAAGAATCTAGTTAAGTGTTTTGTATTTTCTTTTGTATTTATTTAATCCTAGAGTGTAAGAAACTAAATTGACAGTAACTATATATATAATAAAGATGTTCGGGCAAAACTACTTGGGTGCTTTGAATTTTCTTAGAGAGAGATTTCGAGTTCGAGCCTCATTGTCGATAGTACGAAGTGTGATTATGGTTTAACAAGAGGAACTATCTTTTTTTTTTTTTTTAACCTTAAAAAGTGCAATGTTTATTGATTTGAAGCAACAAGTACAACTTCCAAAACCCTTGATGGGCAAGAAACATAAATTAGTCCAATCCTAATCGGGACATTTTGACCAATCCCGAGTAAATCCTCATGAAACTGGGTGTTACCCAATTTAGCAAACTAGGGGGCACTAGGCATGCCTTCCCCCATGCAACCTGTACTACCAACTTCAACCCAAACCTAAGGCTGAACATAACCCTAACACCAAACCTAACATAACGAAAACCACTTCCAGCGAGGGAAGTCATATAGAAACGACCAACAAAGCGAAAACCAAACTTCCACCAAGAGAATACATACCACTAAAAAACTAAGGAAATACAGGAAAACGATAATTGGCGATGCTGCTATTTCCGACAGTGAAAAGAGAGGGGCGACGGATGCCGGTTCGACCCATATCTGGACTAAAGACTGAGCAATGCTTGGACTCAAGCGTCATCTGACGATACCGACAGTGAGATCTGGCGGTGAGACAGAGAAGGCGTAGAGGCCTAGAGGGCATAGTTGGTGAGCAGAGGGCGGAACTCCGACGACGAAACCACCAGTGGCGGCTACATTTGTACTCCTAATCCTAGGAGAGAGCTTTTTTCTCCTAAGCCTAACTGGGTAACACCCAGTTTCACGAATATTTTCAGAACTACCTCTTCTTAAATAACTGACTCCTAACCCTAATTGGATAACACCCAGTTTCATGAATATTTTTATAACTACCTCTTCTTAAATAACTTAAAAAAAAAAAAGATTTTATGCATAATTAATTTATTAAAAAAAAAGGTACACCTATTTTAAGACAATAATAATTAGTGATTGATTAAGTATAGTAGTAAGTTCCTTGAGAGGCATATATTAGACATGAGAGACTGAATGTTACTATTTTCTGAGTATTTAGATTGATCACTCTTAATGGCAATGCTTGATCAGTGATCACTGAAAACGACGCTTCATTGAGATCGCTCCATCGTCGTCGTCGTCGTCTCTGCTCTTCAGTGAACCACCATGATGAGATTGAAAGCTCCCAAGTTTTCATTTACCAGTGCCTACAGGCGCCACCCACATCGGCGTCTGCTCTTCACGATCGCTGTTGGATTCTTATCCTTCGTCGTCACAATTTTCATATTCTTTTTCTTTACAGGTTTCTTTCTTTCTTTCTCCTCTTTTTCTCAATTGGGACAAACCCTAGCCCCACTCGCTCATTTTGATTCACCTTCCATTTGTGTTTTCATTGTCAGGTAGTCCGAAGCCAGATTCCAACATAGAAAATATCAAGATTTTGTTGGATTTTCAGTCGGATGTTCAGCAATGCGTGGTTAGTTCAATTCTTCGCGAAAATAATTCAGCCTATTGTGATTTCCTTGTGAAAAAAGAATCAGGTTTCGTGGATTTGTGAAGTTCAGTAGTTGCACTTGTCACATTACTCTCAGTCAAGGTTCTAGGTGTTTTGTTTTGTTTTGTATCTTCTTGCAATGTGCTGGTCTCAGGATGGAAATGCCTCATTGATGGTGGGTTTGCAACTTGTTTTATCCAGGGAATCAATGATAGACCAAGAACCAAGTTAACTACAGTTTTGTTCTTGATTATCTGGATAAACCAAGTTGCTCATCCTAGTCTGTTGATGGTAGCACAATCAGTGGGTCCAAGTTTATCTATGATTTATGAAATTGATGTTTATTAAGTACATTCAGAACTACAATACCTAAGGAAATTCAGTTAGCAGTATCTTTCTTGCATGATCTACTGCAATTCTGTGCTAAGCTTGAAATTGTAAGTAGGCGAACAGGGGGCTTGGGATTACTGCACACATAATCGATCATTGCAACTTGACTCTTAAGTTTCCTGAAGGCACTGACAGCACTTGGGTTGGACTCTCTCTCTCTCTCTCTCTCTCTCTCTCTCTCTCTCTCTCTGGAGATGGGGACTACTAGATATCTTTCTACCAAATT
>JAYMTH010003803.1:0-10486 GCA_036897465.1 Pelargonium australe | reverse complement strand
GTTAGACGATAGTGTCATTTTAGTCCAAAGGTTCTCCAAAATAGCCCCGTAAGGACATTCCGTCAATTTAAGTGTCATTTTAGTCCAAAAGTTGATGCTTATTGGTCACTTAAATTGATCATTTAAATTAACGGAATGCCCTTGGCTCATTTTGGAGAACCTTTGGACTAAAATGGCACTATCGTCTAACCTTTGGACTGCAGCGACACGTTTTAAAGGTGAGAGACTAAAACAACACGATTTGGATAGGTCATGGACTAAAATAGACATTTTTCCTATAAAAAATAAATATAAAATTTTGTGTGAGGCTCATTCAAGTAATGCATGTGACTGTCAATTCATTTTTTTTTTTTAAAAAAAAACCACAAAATCTAGTACTGAAATAAAAATTGTGGACTGAGTTTGTTGTGGCGTGCTTGGTTCCGTGATGTTTGGGGAAATGATGGGCGAGAAAATGGCAGAAAATCATTTTCTCTCCATCCAAACACGCACAGTTGTGTTGTTAGAAATGTTTTGGACAGATGGGCCCCAAATATTAATGCAATTTCAACGGATAATAAGGAAAGTGATGGGGTTGTTTTTGGGCTTGGGCTTGTGGGCCCATCTCCAGCCTTTCATTTTGTTAGTCACTGTCGCAGTCGCTACCAGTTTATACTGTGTATCTTGAGTGGGCCAGCGAGGCCCAAGCCCACCAACATTTTTTTTTGTTCTGTGATCTCGTAATTATGACAAATATATTGACAAATTGTTTTGTTTTTGTAATGGTTGGGAATAAAAATTAACAAAGAACCATCCATGGTTGTTGCTGCAGCTGAGGATATAGAAACAGGGACAGCTCAGAAGCCGAAGTTTCAGACAGAGCCAACCTTGCCAATCTACCTCAAGGTGACTTAAAACTTGTTGCCATGGAAGCTCCATGTCAGTACATTTTACCATTCTTGTTGTTGAATCTGCAACACGGGCCGATCGGATCGGATCGGAACTTGCACCTGAGATTGATTCTGTCTGATACTATCTATTTGGACAGGATGGTTGGAAGATCATTTTATGATGTAGAGAGGTCCACCGGAAACCCATAGAAACAACCTTGCATGGCTCTTATTATCATCATCATCATCATCACTTCACTGGTCTCACTCAGGTTCAGTCTTGTACAGAATCTCATCTTATATGATATTTATGTACAAGACTCTCTTCTTTCCTAACACAACAACAACACTATAAGATTCAACAATTTATATATCACCATCATCAAGAACAGCAACAACAACATGATTCATATATGAGTCTAAAAAACAAACACAAGAAACATAGTTTTGCTGAGGAAAGAAGAGTGTAAACACAGTTACACACTAATATTATCACTGCATTATGATGTATTTTACTATGGCATGTAATGAGGGTTTCCTGGTTTCTTGAATGGAGGCTGATTCTAAGCTTTACTTGTGAAAAATGCAGTTCAAAGAAGTGAGCTACAAGGTGGTTCTCAAAGGAATAACTACGAGTCAAGAGAAGGATATATTGAATGGGATGACGGGTTCTGTGAACCCGGGGGAAGTTTTGGCCCTCATGGGACCTTCGGGAAGTGGGAAGACGACACTCCTCAACCTGCTTGGCGGCCGGTTGAATCAGTCTAATGTTACTGGGTCGATTACTTACAATGATCAACCCTATTCCAAGCTCCTCAAGAGCAGGTAAGAATCTACAAGTTTATTTTCATAGCAAGACCAACTATCAAGGTTTCACCAGCTAATGCTATAGCCTATAGGCAACATGAAAATGATGTTCACCATTTAAAGCAAGCAATGTAACAATTACAAGTCAGACTAACACGAATTGTGTTTACAGGATAGGGTTCGTGACTCAGGATGATGTTCTATTTCCTCACCTTACTGTGAAAGAAACATTGACATATGCAGCAATGCTACGACTACCAAAGACATTGACGAAACAAGAAAAGGAAAAGCGAGCAATAGATGTCATCTTGGAGCTAGGTTTGGAGAGGTAAGTTACTAAGTGAATCTCGTACCTCATAGCTCTACGATGGTTTAATCTTCCATGCTCTTGGAAGCGAACAAGTAAAATAAATATGGATGATGTGCACAGGTGCCAAGATACTATGATTGGAGGTTCCTTTGTCCGTGGAGTATCTGGCGGAGAGAGGAAGAGAGTTTGTATCGGCAACGAGATTATTATCAACCCATCTCTACTGTTTCTCGATGAACCTACCTCTGGCCTGGATTCTACAACAGCTTTAAGAACTGTGAAGATGCTACATGATATAGCAGAGGTATATCACATTTTATGTTACGAGATTCAAGTTCCGATCCTCCTATCTTATACAAAGAACTCTATTGTTTTCTTGTCCAACAAATTTTAGGATATGGGGTTTTCATATCATGTACATACAACAAACATCTGCCTAAGATAATCACATAACTGCTAAGTCTAATATGCAGATTCTATGTTTCATATACATCACACGTCTGTAAACACCAACAATCAATAATACTGGAATCAACAGTTTTGATTTACATTATTTTCTGTACAGAAAATAATAATCGAATGGATCAAATATAACAATTGCTGCTCAGATGCAAGTTGATTTCATACAACAAATATATGAGGAAAAAACAAGTACGTAGAGAAACATATTGTGATATTCATGGAGTCAAAGAGGAAAAGATTGAGATGAAATGTCTTACAACTTTTTCCAATCGTTTTTTTCTTCAGGCAGGGAAAACAGTGGTAACAACAATCCACCAGCCGTCAAGCAGACTTTTCCACAAATTTGATAAGCTGATTCTTCTTGGGAAAGGGAGCTTGCTCTATTTCGGAAAAGCATCTGAAGCAATGGTTTATTTCTCATCTATAGGTTGCTCGCCTCTGATTGCCATGAACCCAGCTGAGTTCTTGCTAGACCTTGCAAATGGAAACATAAACGATGTCTCTGTACCATCAGAATTAGAGGACAAAGTAGGAAATTCAGAGACAGAAACTAGAAACGGGAAACCATCTCCAGCAGTTGTGCATGAGGTAAAACTCAAATCTAATTTAGAAAAAAAAACTGGAATATATTCAAACTGAATAAATTTTCACTAGGATACACTTGTGGTTCCTGCTATGACACCAAATGCTATTATCTGCTGATGGTGTTTTTTTTTTTTTCTATCCAAAACCAGTATCTTGTCGAGGCCTATGAGACACGAGTTGCAGACATGGAGAAGAAGAAACTTATGGCTCCCATTCCCCTTGATGAAGAAATTAAGTTAAAGGCGTCTTCTCCAAAGCGACAGTGGGGAGCAAGCTGGTGGGAACAATACTGCATATTATTCTGCAGAGGAATCAAAGAAAGAAAACACGACTACTTCAGCTGGTTGAGGATCACCCAGGTTCTGTCAACTGCAATTATCCTGGGATTACTCTGGTGGCAGTCAGATAGCAACAGCCCCAAGGGTCTACAGGATCAGGTAACTATCGTCTCACTACTTTGGTGCGGTAAGGTGCCAAAAACTCTAGGCTAGGGTTAAGAGAAATAGTATCTTTCCTTAACACCATTGGTTACTTGTATATATACACCTTTAGGCCGTCGCCTATCAAAAAAAAAAAAATTAAGAACCAAACACTTACAATAATTGTCATAATGAGTTGTTAGGAAAAACAATAATTACTAATAGAAATAAAATTAAAAGATAACATTAAATAAATTTAGCTCACCTAACAAATATCTAAGTTTGTCTGACTCATGAAATGACACATCGGTATCAAGAGTGTTTTTGAAACTTGCAAATGACATCTACTCCCAACACATGACATACAATACGTTTTATAACTTACAAGATGAAAGGTGAAAAACAAGGAAAAGAAAATAGATGAAACTTGTATTGAGTGGATGAGAAGCACTTGTGAGAAGCTGGTGAGAACTTGAAGAGCATTCATTTTCAAGAACACATTTATCAAGAGGGTTGATGCTAGACAAACAAAGAGTTAAATAGGTAAGAAACATGCATGTAGGTAAAAACATAACAAAACATTCAAACAGTAATCATACGAGTTTCAACGAAATTAGGGCAAAATTTGAGAGACAAAATATGTGAGAAGAAAATGTACCTACCTCCAAATTTCGCTATATAAAAAACAAAGCTCCTAGTCTTTTAGACTCTCCGATATGTCATCCTAACACAGAAGATTTCAATCAGATGACCTAGAAATTCAAAAATCTTACGAGCATTTAGGGCACAATGAGGGAGGGAGAGAATGTACGTACCTCGTTGTACAAACCTTAATAGATAAATTTCTAGACTTGTGGAATGTGGGTGTAGAAGTGTACGATAGTTGGAGTAAGAGTAACTTTATGGTCAAGGCGATGTTTTTTTTTTAATGTGGACAATAAATGATTTTTCGCCGTCGGGATGTTGTCATGATGGAAAACGGCTGGGAGATTGGTTGTCCCATATGTATGTAAGAAACCAAAGCTTTCACACTAAAGCATGGTAGAAAATAATTTCATTTTGATTGTCGGCAATTCCCACCAATGAATCACCGTTTTCGAAGGAACAAGACAAATTTCAAGAAGAACAAGGTGGAACAAGATAAGCCACCTTCCCAACTAACTAGATCAGAGATGTTTGGTCAATGTCATTGGATGAAGAAGGATAACGAAGAAGGTTTCGTGACTCTAGTTGGTTATTATGTGGAACACAACTTCAATAAACGGTCAATGTTTTGGAATTTTCCGTATTGGAAAGATATTATGATCATACATAATCTTGAGGACATGCACATAGAGAAGAATGTGTTTGATAATTTCTTTTTCACTATCATGAATATCAAAGAAAGACAGAACAAAGATAATGATAATGCAAGAAAAGACATAACACTAGTTTGCAAACGCCCATCATTGCACTTAGTCCAATCGAAAGAAAAAAAGTTAATGCCTAAAGCTCCATACAATTGCACTGTAGAGCAAAGAAAAGAAATATCTGATTGGATTAAAGATTTGAAGTTTCCATATGGTTATGTTTCCAACAATACAAGATGTGTGGATGATTCTAACACAAAAATGATCGGAGTGAAAAGTCACAATTGTCACGTGTTCATGGAAAGGTTGATGCCTATTGCATTCTGATGTGTGCCTGATGTTGTGTGGAGTGCATTGACGGAGTTGAGTCATTTCTTTAGAGATATATATGCTAATGAGTTAAGTGTGGAACACATGAAGCAAATGAAGAAGGACATTCCAATATTGTTGTGTAAGCTGGAACAAATCTTTCCTCCATCTATATTTGAATGTGCACTTACCATATGAGGCACGTGTAGGAGGTTCAGTCCACTATCAGTGGATGTTTGTGTTCGAAAGATGCATATAAAGATGTTATTCGAATAATTAAGTAGTTAAACTAATCATATTTAGATTTACTATCAACTACTAATTGTATAATCTAAATAATGTATGTAGGGAGTTATTTCAATATAAACAAACAGTAACAAATAAAGCGCGTATTAAAGGATCTATTGTGAGACGTTTATTGATCAAGAGAATTCATGGTATTGTGAGATGTACCAGGAGGAACATAATTCTACCAAAAGTAGACGGCTTGCTCTTAATGATTATGATGGTACGTATAGATGACAATTATACTAGTGAACTATCATTGTTCAAGAATGTTTGTTGAGTGCCTAAATCAACTAAAAGAGAGAAGTAGCCCACAACGGATGAGTAAGTTGTTGTACTATGTATGTCCTATTAAATTGCGAGAAGGTACAACCTTTATTAGGTGAGATAAATCTTCTTTTGGCTTGTCATTTGCTCTCTCGCTTGAGCACATTATGTATGCAATATTTCACACTAAATCATTTCTTTATAGCTTGTACGAGGATGAAATTCTTGTTGAATACTGCAATCTCCAAGAGGCTGAAGTGCAAGCCAGTCCACAAAAAGTTTGCAAGTTGGTTCCTTGAATTTGTGGGCAAAGTTGAGAATAATTGGGTTGGTGGTTGTATACAAGATTTATCCTGGTGTCCAATTAGAAAGGAGAAAAGATATTAATATTGCTTTGTCAATGGATATAAATTTCACACTAACAGTTATGGTAAATATAAAGCAACGTACAATTGTAGAGTGTGTTAAAGAAGAAAACGAAAATTACTTTTACAATGAAATTAAAGATTTATTTGCATTGCAATATGGGGACTCTTTATCATCACCCAGTGTTATAATGTTTGATTGTGATTGATTTGACCTGACACTAAATTACAAGATAAAGATTCACCCCAAATATGATATTGTTGAGGTGCACATTAAACACAAACATATGAAGTATGAACCTTTCATATGTGCATTTTAGGCTCATCAAGTCTGTTACATTCCGCACTACAAGAATACTCACTTTTGGTGACGGTTAAATATCGTCACCAAAGGTTATTCCCGTCACCAAATATAGGTGCAGAGCTGTCACCAAAAATCTTGTTATCGTTGTTTAATATTCTGTGACGGACATTAAAACCGTCACTGAAAATCATTTTTGGTGACGGCAACGATTTTCCGTCACAGTAGAGACATTCGGTGACGAATTTAGCCGTCACTGAAAGGCGGCCTTTGAAGACGGATTGGCCTGTCACGGAAAAATATCATTTAGTGACAACAGTGACCGTCACAGAAAGACCACTTTTAGTGGCAACCATCTCTCCAACAACACATGCCAATCAAGACATTTTAACCCTTGCAACTTACATTCTTTCAAGTTCACTGCATGAGAAATGTTTGCAGACAATCCATCTGACACTTTCAAACTCTTCAACCATTCATAAACTTGTTTCTTTTGATCCTTTGTTAAGCAATAACTTGCCTTTGGCATTATTGACATTCTTCTATGGGGTTTGAGATGCAGTTCTGGCCATATACCCATATTCATTAAGTTCATACGAGCTTTCCAATTGTCTTTACTCTTATCTTTCACCTCCATCACTGCATTTAAAAAATTGTCAAAGACATTTTTCTCAATGTGCATATCATCCAAATGGTGACGTATCATTAAGGTGCTCCAATAAGGTAAATAAAAAAATATGCTCTTTTTTGTCCAGTGATGTTCGACACCCCGACCCGGGTAAAGATCATTTTTGTGTTGTTTGCCCAAAGTTAGTGGACCAAGTTGATTCAATAGATTCAATATAGTTGTGTCACTCTTCCTACACGGTGCAACTCTTCTCTCTATAGTACCGTTAAACTTTGAAGCAAACCTTTCTGTCCTCCACTTATTACCACGAGGTAACCATCTACGATGACAACCAAAATATGATGGTTTTCCACCGTGTGTAAGCACAAAGGAAATGTCGGGACTCATGCAACAAGGGCATGACATTTTCCCATGAGTGCTCCAACCCGATAGCATACCATAAGCAGGAAAGTCGCCAACAGTTCCCAATACAGCCGCATACATCTGAAAGTTCTGTTTCTTATGTTCATCATAAGTTTGAACTCTTTCATTCCATAGAAGTTGCAACTCTTCTATTAGAGGTTTCAAGTATACGTCAATATCTTTGACTGGACTTTTTGGTCCTGGAATAAGCAATGACATGAACATATATGGTTCTGTCATAGACATTCCAGGTGGAAGGTTGTGCGGTGCCAAAAAGACTGGCCAAATTGAATGAGAGACGCTAGAAAGTCCAAATGGGTTGAAACCGTCAATGTCTAGGCTGAGTCTAACATTACGACAATCACTTGCAAAATTAGGATATCTTGTGTTAAATTGTTTCCACTCTTCGCAGTCAGCTGGGTGTCTCATCTCACCATCAACATCGATTCGCTTCTCCTTATGCCACCTCATATATAGTCTCTGGAGTCTAGGAGTCAATGGAAAGTATCGCAATATCTTGTGTGGTACTGATTTCCTCTTCTTATTGTTCACGTCATAAATCTTGTATCTATTATGACTGCAAATTGGACATTTGTCAAGTGATGCATATTCTCCACGAAATAATACACAATCGTTCGAACATGCATGTATCTTTTCTTGCGACATCCCAATATCTTTTACGGTTGCTTTCACTTGATATGTCGAATTAGGAAATTTTGCTCCCTCAGGCAACATTTCAGCAAATAATGTCATCAAATGATCAAATCTTTTATTACTTATGCGATATTGAGTTTTCGCATGAAGTAACAATGTGATTGCCGATAACTTACTAAGTTTTCTGCAACCATCCCATAAGGGTTCATCAGCTTCATTCAATAATTTGAAAAACTTTTTAGCTTCTCCAGTAGGTTCCTCACCGTTTTGGTTATCATGTTGGGCTGAATGACTCATTGCATCCACAACCATATGTATTGGCCAACCACGATCAATATTTTCAGTGGATTCGACACTTAATGTACTGACCTCCCCATGTTTGGTCCACACATAATAATTATCCACGAATCCATTCTTCAACAAGTCTAAATTCACCTCACACCTCAATTTAAACCACCTAAAGCAACACTTACTACATGGACAAAGTAAATTTTCCCCAAATCTTACAACTCTCGGATTATTATAAGTGAAATTCAAAAACTTTTCCACTCCTTTAAACTCATCGGTAAGCCCCCTATATAAAGTCGTCTATCAATCCGACTCCTGTCTTCTGGCATTCTGTGATAATCCTATTTTTGTATTTGACATGATTATAATACGAATAATATTTATGACAAAAGATCGATACTGAATTTAAAGAGGAAAAAAAAAAAACACAATCCATATATAACAAAATTTAAACAAACTAATGACAATATATGTAATTGAATTGTTGTTTTCTTACTGCTAGTATGACTAATTGAGCACTAATCTCTACTAGTTTGTTTTCCGTTACCATGCATTCCACAAGACAAAATATTCATTGAACCAGACAAATTAAAAATAGCTACACTTTTAATATATTTAATTAAACTTAAGTGTTAGCATATGGGGAATAAAAAAAATTACAAAAGACATACATGAAGATACTTAAGAGTCTTGTATATATAGAGCTCGAAAACTACCTTAGGATAAGTTTTGTGTTTTATAACAAAAAAGACTTTGCACTTAATGAATTTAAGTCGATTACCTGTTTAAATGACCTTGACATATTTATGTCCAATCACAAAAATCATGTCCATCAAGACACGATAAAAATTTGTTCAATTAAACGGATTACGCGAGTTCGACACGAACACGACACGATTATTAAACGGGGTGAAAAATTGAACACGAACACGACACGAACCTAGAGACGATTACTTTGAATGTATTCCAAGTAGAATTAATTATTATAGACAAACTAACCATCATATATGCAACTCTAATAGAATATTACTTATACACATAATTTTTTTCTATCCTCAGTTACTCTGGTACTATATAGTCCACATAAATGACATTATCTTACTAAATTTACTAAACCTTTAAGGGTTAAATTAGAACTTTAGAACTACTTAAATCCACAAGAAGCCACTAAATTGCAAATATAACTTTTAGAATAGAATTCATTTGTAAAGCTTCTCCAAATACATATCTTTAAGGAATATAATGTCCACCTGATGTAACTGTGGAACTCTAAAACTAGTACTTCTACCATACTGTCACGAAAATACTGAACAAATTTCATAAGAATGGATCTGTCATCATTCACTTGTTATTAATGAGGGAATTAATGCCACATGGAGTCTACTAACTCCAGAATATCTAAGAAATCCAATTTTTATGCCAATGCGCCTATAGAGCGCGAATACATAGAAGGAACACTGATGATGTACGTTACTAGTTTGCTTTTTAGAAATACGATCACATCAACATTAATTAATAAAAAACAATACATACCTTTTTCGCAGAGAAACTCAAAGTAAGTTGCTGGACAGGTTGCCGGACAATTGCACTAGTCGACTTCGATCGGTGATGAACAACGCAACTAGCTCTATTTCGATAGTACTATTCCCGTATGCATACAAGTATACGTAGTGTTTAGGGTTTTAATTTGTTTCTCTCTTTTTTTGTGCGGGAAACTTAGAAAATAATACTGCATTTTAATTTTGTTTTAATGTCATTAAATTTGGTAGCCACAAAGCCCATGTTTGTCAAATTGTATTTGTGAAGGCCCATGTGTTAGACACTCTTGACTCATTAATGGTGACTAGATTGAGGGCAATCTTTAACGTGTCAATTTATCAGTGATGACTTCTTTTAGCCCGTCACCCTTGTTACTTCAGGGGTGACTGCAATAAAGTCTGTCATTATTGCTTTAACACAAACCGTGACAGACTTACAACCCGTCACTCTTGGACTCTCAATGGTGACGACAAAGAAAATCGTCATTATTGGTCAATATGTATTAGTAACGACATCTATTTCTGTCACCGTTCACGTACCAATCGTGATGGTGTATCTATTTGTCACCATTGTCCATCAATTGGAGACTGCTTCTTCTCCCGTCACCATTGAACAACCATTTGTGACTACAAATTTTTAGCCGTCAC
>JAYMTH010003802.1:0-10487 GCA_036897465.1 Pelargonium australe | reverse complement strand
GGAGAGGAGGCGGCGCTGGTGGGGAAGGGTCTAGGGTTGGAAGAGATGAGATCTCTCGAAGAGAGAGAAGCTCTCTTCGAGAGAGAGGACAATATTTGCTACTTTGATATATCTTGAGTGAAGGTATGCTCGGGTGTACTATTAGAAATCAACGAAACGTATGATCACGAAGAGCGGATGCAAAAGCCTGGATAGTCAGTTGACACGAGATTGGTTGCAAACTAAGTTTTTAAGTATTCACATCGTGATTGAACTTTAACTTCCATATAATTTGGAGACAATTTTAAGCACTCGCACCGGGCTCGGGTGTGATCAAGTTGCTTGCCATGGCTTTAAAACGTCACGTGTCACATCATTGTTAGTCGATTCCATTACGACTTTTTTTCGATCTCATCACTAACCTTTGTTACATATAACTAATTGAAATTGCACATATACAAATCTGATGATTTGAATACTAGCCCCCCACATACAACACCGACTCGATGCATCCAGAACTAAAGAATCTAGACAAAAAAGGTGTAGCGTGGCTGTATAGATCTGCAGATCCCAGTGGCAGTAGCTTTCAAATTTTCTCCACTCTAATTTTTCAAAATCAGAGCACTACATTATTTGAAGAAATCTATGCCGACAATTGAAATTTACTTACAATATTTATAAATCACTTGCTCTGAATCTGATTAGTCTTGGTTTGGACCTTAGAGGAGCAACTTGCCATGTAAATTTCAAACAATTCTGTGCATAACAAGTCTCATGTATAACCAAAGACTCTTGTCAATATAAAATTGTTCAAAAGCTATTATATTATCAAGTGGAAACAAGCAGGCCAGCATAGAATACAAGTACTTTTCATTAGACACAAAGTAGTTCAGACAAGAACAATAAGGTAGTGTTTTGGCATGTGACTGAGATTCTCATTCCTGATTCCTCGTGCTCGAATTATGTTTTTTTATTTACCTATTGGATAGGGTGGGTGCACAAATAATGGGTAGGAGATCGAAAAGGGTACAAAACTAAAGAAACACGTATATCAATTGAACTACCACTTTGGTCTCAATAGAACATTTGCAACAAAAGAAGGTTCATATGAAAAGCTAATGTTCAAAAACAGAGATCCATGAAACATTGAATGACAAAAGGTTTGGAACCTTGACGGGATGCTTGAATAATGTTCAGGACCTTGGCTTCTCTTTCTTTTCCTTGAAAAGGGCCAAAAGAGATACACCCGATACCTTCACCACCTTGAATCTAACTCCGGGAATATCTCCAACAGCATGCCCCTTACGACCAAATCCAGCAATCAAAACCTCATCCTGCACACCAATACAGTATATATATCAATAATTGATTCCAGAATGAAAAGCTAGATTATAAATAAATCATTCCACAATACTTACATTCTCCTCAATATAATTTAAGCATCCGTCATTAGGTACAAAAGCGGCAATCTTCTTCCCGTTCTTAATCAGCTGAACTCGGGCACATTTTCTAATGGCAGAGTTAGGCTGCTTAGCTTCAATTCCACTATAGAATTTAGAAAGCCAAACAATCAGTAAAGATGTGAAAAATATTCTAGCTTTGAGATGAGAAACTAGAGGACCTTGAAAATAAAAATAAAAATTCTGGCTTACATTTTCTCAAGTACAATCCCTTTGGCATGGGAAGACCCAGCAAAGGGCTTCTTCCATTCATTTCCAAGATGCGACTTTTTGTATGACTTGTCTGCCCAGCGTTGCCTTCTACGATGGGACTTAAGCTTGCGACCAGCTCCCATTCCACGTGTTTTCCTGTTTAATATTAGTTGCATAATAAGTAAGTTATTAGAAACCATACATTCTCAAATGGATTCAAGTTTATTAGTATAAATTTGTGTGTTACTTTATTTTCAAAAACCAACCTGAAACTAAACCAACAAAAACTACTGATATTTGAAGAAAAACAGCTCCCAAAAATTGTGTCTATATTAAACAAATCCATACATTCAAATCAACAGGATTTCACAATCTTCATTGACATGTGAAGAAAGTGCAAGGAGTTTTAGCCAAGTCACATTTAAATTGGATCCGAACAAGCGCTCCGCACCCACAAATTAATTGGGGCAGGTAAGTGTTTGTTTGAGATGTGTCAAACTCTAATGGGCATGGCTGAGTCACAGCCATTAACTCTATGAATGAGATCATTTTTTCCCTATGACGAAAGATTTTTCAGCCATAGTGTTAATGCCTGAGACTCAGACAAGACACATTCGAGTTGGATGCGGGAGAGGATACAAGTGGTAATTCGTGAAGTGTCAAACTCTCATGGGCATGGCTGAGTCTTAGCCATTAACTCTATGGCCAAGATTCTTGTCTCTATGATGAAAAGAGCATGGAGTTTCAGCCATAGCCAAGACACATTCGAATTGGATTCGGGCTGTGCTCTGTTCACACAGATTCATTATCAATGATTAATAGTCTTGAATCCATTACTACTAAAAACGAGCATATAAACAATGTGCAATTACATATCGGTTTAAAATACAACTCAGCTAATCATAAAAGCAGCACCTCAAATTTATATAGACATTGCAAACAGTTCAATTAGCAGCTGGACATGAAAATCCATAATCTGAAAATTTTCTACATTGTGTATCAGATCATCACTCATCACAATCACATACAGAAAAAAAAAAAAAACGATATTTTCATATCTAATCGGACTAAAACCCTAATTGAAAGTTAATGTTCAACGCTAAATCGAAATGCCAACGATTTCTCCTTCAAATTAATGAAAACAAACGAAGCAGAGTTTCTCGGGAAACAAGCAGAAAAGAAGCAATGAGCAGATACTAGTAGGAGATGGAAGGTTCGACTAACCCCATGGTGGCGGCGCGAGGTGGCTCTTGGACTCCGACGAAAGGCTGTGATGGAGCTTCGAGTCGTCGGCAGGAAGAGAAAGCTTAGCGATGCCGCCACTAGCGATGAAAAACCCTAAACTTTAAACTTAATAACTGCACGCCACTATTTCTTGCTATTTTCACAAATGGCCCTTATGTTTCGTATTTTTTTCACTTTTGTCCCAATTTCACTGTTACAGCCCATGAGCATAATAATATGTAGCCCAACGTTCAAAAATAGCCCATTACTCGGCCCATCTTGGTGAAAAACCTTTCTATTTGCTGCTTTCATTTTTAAGGATTGTCCATTGCTCAGCCCAAAAATAGCCCATTAAATAATTATTTATCCTTATAAGGATCAGTTACTAATCATATCTTTTGAATATATAATTTTTTTTTTCAGTAGCAGTAGCTGAAGGTATGGTTATAATGTTTTCACTGTGTTTATTGTGGCGACCAAATATATCGATTATAATTAATATAATTGATATTTTTTTAGTGAACATAAACTTAACTATGTTTATATGATTCAAGAATATGCGAGCACCTTGAATCGTATCAATAAGTTACGTGTACAATTGTAAGACATGAAAGTAATCGTCATATCTCACGTTATTTGGTAGCCCTTATGTGTCCAACATGTTACATCTCTTCCACAAGCTTTTCAATGAATTGTCTCTAACATGAGCAAAACTTGTAGGGTCTCCTTTTGACTACTTCATTAGCCATCCCTCTCAGCATAACCTGGAAATCACTTGCTAACCGCCTCCTCCGGTCCAACCCAAAGTTCTGCAGCCCACCTCTTCGATTTCCACACTCACATTTTCTTTCAAGTACGTGCTCACAAACTCCAATGGAGACCCACTTTTTCGATTTTCTCCATGCTTGTGCTCACACTTCCCAATGGAGACTCATATTTGCTCCACTCACCTCTCAAGAAAATCAACTCACTCATGGCTTGGGTAGTTTAAATGTACTTTTTCATGTAATATTTTACAATGAATATAAGTACCTATTGCCTATAAAAAACCTGATTGTCCTCATGCTTAAAACTCATAGAGACTGTATTTAATTCATGCAACATTTGGTCCTACAACTTAGGGAGATTCATTGCCTCACATAGAGTCTTAGGTCTCAGTAACCCAACATCATTTTTTAAAGGGTCCCTTTATTAGGCCACCCAGGAAGCAGCTTAGTGACCAACTCTCTGTGAGTCCTGCTTCTCCAATGTGTATCTGAAAATCACTTGACATGTTCCTAAGTTTTGGTGAAACTATAGCTTGGATCTGAAAATCTTCTAATTGAACTCAACTTTTATAACAGAAGCCACCACAAGAGTAGACATCAGGTTAACCAAACCAACAGTGCACTATACACATAATACGAGAAAATCCAGTATATAGAATTACATAAGCAAGACTCCCTCATGATCATTTATATGCATCTTCCTCTACAAACCAAAAGGTAGAGAAGATCTGTAGCTGCTTCTTCCCATTACAAGATAGTTCAAAACTAGTACTAATATAACTTTCAATCCATTGGCTACAGGCAAATAGATAGATTAGAGAGATTCTGCATTGCTATAATCTAAGCTTTCACTATAACAAGACATGAACCAACAGTCATAAGCACGAGAGACTTGATCAGAAGACAAAAAGTTGCATAATTAGAGAATGACAATAAACAGAATCGTGCAAAGATTACTGAACCTGTCGCGGCTCTTTTCTACTTCTGCGGCTTCTTCCATAAAACTCCAATTTTTCTTAGCATGTTCCCGTTTTTCTTCTTCAGCAGATCATCATCATCCATGTCTTCAGAGTAGGGTAAGCTAAGCTTCCCTTGGTTATAGTTGTTGCTGTCCAAAGATCCAGTTCTCTCCATGAACTTCCCGTTATTCCCTGTTGAAAGCATGGCAGCGGCTGCCTCCGCAGCCTTTCTCCACTGGTCGGATTGCACCTTTAACCTTCTCAACTCTGCCTCGATTTCACAACTTGCAGTCTGTGTTGCCTCCAGCTGCTCAGTGACCCTCGCGGCTCTCCTGTTACTCTTATCTGCTTCTTCCATAACAAACCCAAGCTTCATGACAGCCTCTCGCTCAGCAGCTCTTGCTGCCTCAAGCTCTGAAACCACCTTGTCACTAACATCACCTCGATCCATTTCTTTTTTCTTGACTTCCAACTTTAGCATCTTGTTTTCATCTAATATGTTCTGCATTTCAGTCTCCTTACCCATCAAACTGGCTCTCAACTCTGCCACGTCTTCCCTTAGTTTGTTCAGCTCTTGTTCCAGTTCAGATTCTCCGTGGGACGATGGACTTTTCCTGAGCTTTATATTCAAACCCTCATTCTCCTCTGCAATACCCTGCAGTTCAGTTTCCTTGTCCATCAGGTTTGCCTTCAACTCCTCAATATCAGCCTTTCTTTTCTCTAGTTCTGCCTCTCTCAGACTCAGTTTAGTTTTTGTCTGCTCTACCAGCTCAATAGCATTTCGTATTTGCACCGTGCTTTGTATTTGCTCTTCATGATATTTCATCTCAGCAATTTCTAGAGCACATCTTAACTGTGCAACCTCAGACTTCAAAGAACAAAGCTCTGCCTGAAGCTCGTTTGACTCCCTCAGCTTTTGGTTTTCTTCATTGCCCAGTTCAATTTTAGGAGGACCTCCAAATACTTGACAATGGTCGCTAGATCCTGAGTCATGTGTGTTAACAATTCCTTCTAGCAAGCTCACTCGGGTCCTTGACTGTTCCAACTCTGAAGCAACAGAGTTATAAGCTTTCGTTACTTTCATGCCTTCTGTCCTCAGCACTTCGACAGTTCTTTTGGCAATTTCTAGTTGCATCAGGGTTTCACTAACTAGTGCTTGGGCCAGAGCTTCTGATTCTTTGCAATCCTTTACCTGGGTTTTCATGTTCTCCACTACCAAAAGAGTCTCAGCCAATTGTTCTTTCAAGCTATCGAGCTCTGTATTTGCCAGTTCTGCATGCTTGGGATGTTCAGCCTCAGATTCGGGTGATATTTCTAGCTGGACCCTTAACTGCTCAATCTCATTCAGGGCAGAGGCCAAAGCAGATGAGTCAAGTGAGTGTTGCTTTTTGATAGCCTCGAGCTCAGACTGCCATGCTTGATCTTTTTCCTCTGAGAGCTTTTGGAGCTCAAGAACATGAGCTTCCTCAGAGGCAGACAACTCCAAAAGCTGCTTCTCGGAGTCTTCCAGTTTTGAAGTCAAGGCCAACAGTTGCTTCTGGGATTCCTCGGAATCTTGCTGAGCTTGCTTCTTCCATGATTCAGATGAACTCAGTTGGTCCTTCGTTTTCTTCAGCTCCTCCTGAAGGTGAGAGACCTGAGATTCCAATTCAGATATTCTACTTGGGCGCTTCTTCTGGAATCAAGAAAAATATTTTGAAGACTCAGAATTTGAAATACTACAGCAAACCAATCACTAATTTTGTAAGCAATAGAAAACATCATTTCAAACTATGGCACCATGTTTAATCTGAATAAATATAAGCACTTTAAGGTCATAAACATAAAAAAGTTTACAAAAATAGAAAAGCACTAAAATTTGATGCAAAGGTCAAGAATCTATAACTAAAAGCCTTCGTAAAATAGATAATAGATGCCAAATTTGAAGCATCTTTAAGTAAAGATGAGCTGGGAAAAGAAAAGCATAAATGCAGGTTAAACTTGGTTTAGATATTGTCCTATACCGAAAAAAAAAAAAAAAAAAAAAAAAAAAAGACGGGAAAAGAATCTACCCCAAGGACAGTTTAATCATTTGGTGACACATACAACAGCTGGGACAAGTCTGTAATGCAGCTTCCTCAATAGAAGCTTGCCCGTTATATTCAGAAGCAGGGGGAGAAAAATAGCATGTAAATAGAAAATAAATTACTGAAAAGCAATCTTGTTGTAGGGTACGCGCTTTACAATTTCAAATATGATCATTTCCTAGATAGAGCTACATAAGAGCCTCTGTCGAAAAGAAACCATAGGTCCATAACACGGTCATACATGATACCTGTGTTCTTAATTTCAACTATTATTATCAAAATGGTGTAGCAGAAGCAATTACTGTTGGATTCAAATATTAAAGTACCTCAGGCACGGGGCTCCTTGGTGACCGGCGTTCAGTGACCTTAGGGCTTCTATCTTTTGGTGTTCTGTTAGCCTGATTTGAAGAAGTTGCCGAATCAGATTCTAATGAACTGGTCTTCAGTTGGCGTGCAGCTCTAGGAGAAACTCTTAGAGGCACTTCTGAGGAACCATTTCTGCATGAAAAGAAGAGAAAAGCAATCAAGCACATATAAGAAATACAATCAAACCCAAAGAAATGAGAAAAATAAACATATATGGGAGGAAAACAGCAATAACATAGACACAAAAGCAAATTCGATTATACTGAAGCTTGTAGTGATAATGTGACTTCTGCAACATATTATGAACTATCAACACTAACTGAAGTCACAAAGTAAGAGATGGTGTTGAACTTTAATATATCAAGACATGTTAATCTGCAACATATACTCGTGTTACAGGAGAATATACATACTACAAAAAAGAATGAACTAATAATGTTAAAACCTAATAATAAATAAAAACCGATTAAGATCACAACTAATGAGCAACTGATCTACCGATTCCAGAGATTGAAAAGACAACAATGCCCTTCCCTCTCTGAGGTGGGGAGAGATGCCGCACTTAGCCACAAGGGCTTGTGGGTCAAAGAGAGAAATGAAGCTTATTTTCTCACCAGATCAAGGTATCTATGTTCCTTCGACAATAATAGCATTATGGGTCTCCTTATAATCCCTACATGGCCTTGAAGTAGGATATAACACAAATGGATAAGTATTTGTTTTTCGACACCGAAAGATACAGAGTGCAGCTAAAGATACATACCATAACAAATGGGTTTTCAATTGTAACTTGATGGAAAAAGATGCTTCAAGTCCATAGTAAACTGAATACATGATTCATACAAGGAGTTTTTGGATGTTTCGATATGTAAGACAAACCCACCAGCTATCTAATAAAGGAGGCTACAGACAATGCAATAACATACAACAAATGCTCATAAATTTCAAGCATCAAAGTGTAATCTTCAAGTACAGGCAACAGATAATAAATGGAAAAAGGAGGTAAAACCACCGCTTACTTTCAAAAAGTACAACCCATTGCCTCATAGCAACAAGACAACCCATTAAATTTAATCAATCAACTCGGCAATATGAATAGAACAATCACAAAAAGCATTTGAAATTACCTCGCCTTTGGAGTCTGCATGATTTCAACAACAAGGTAAAAGAAAACAATATTTAGTTGTTCGAAGCTAGGCACTTAAATGCTACTTGACCCACACAACCTGCAAAATAGTCCAGAGAAATCACAAGTTGAGACAAGGGTATCCTATGTGCATGTAACAAGAAATAAATGTGCTCATTTTTCAGCTGAAATCGAATTAAATGAAATCATATGGATTGGGCAGAGCCCGTGTATGGACCCATAATGGCAAGAGATATTCTCAGCAGCAGCAAAATTATCACAACTACAGAATACCAAAACAGAAAGCCATCATTTTTTTCAACTACACAGTGATCAGGTAATAATAGTTATGTTTGTCCATTCAAAACTATCACATTTCTCCGAAACCCGGAACCATTATTGCATCCACGAGAGAGTGTACAGCCATGGAGAAACACAAGAATGAAATTACCAGAATACCCATAATGAACTTTTACAGCAAAAATAGCAACAAATGGAGCATGGTAGGGACATTTGTGTGTTTTGATCATGAAAGAGTAGAAATTTCCTCATCCATAGGGTGCCGTGAATTTAGGAGCAAACAGAGAGCTGTGGGGTACAGAAGTTGAAGAATACAGTGAAAAGTTTTTGCCTTCAAGGGTTTTAAACTGCAAAGAATCTGTTTGTTTCCAGGGAAATTTTTCTGGAAAAGCACATTCAGAAAGAAAAGAAAATAATCAAACCTGTGTCAAGTTTCAAATTTGAGATTCTACTAAAAATCTGAGGCTGTTATGTATGGGAACACTAGGAATCAGATCAAAAGCTAAGCAGAAAAAAAAGAATCAAATTTGCAGGAAAATCGAATCATCCAAACGATATAGAAACAAAACGACAAAGAAAGGGTGATGCGACATAGCATAAAATTAGCCTTTTTCTCAGAGATTCGACATGTTTTGTATAATCTAGAGAAAAAGAAGAGCCATAGCTTGACACTTCAAGCTCCAGATGTCGAGCACTGAGCTACAATACAATGCACTGTACCGGCTAAGCCAAGAACTTTCACGGATTTCGAGAAACCAAATAAAATAGAAAATCAAGTTACATCATTGCCAACAGTAATTTATATTTCCAAACAAGATCAGACACAAGTGGCGCAAAACCCTTACCCTCGTCGCCTCTGTTTGGTTGCTGAGAAAATGAAGCCACTGAAAAACCTTACCTTGCGTTCGGTTGCCGAGAAAATGAAGGAAAAAAAAAAGAAACGGAGAGCACACTCAACCGAGTGAAATGTACAACTTTTAGCTCAGTCGAGTAAAAGTCGTTCCGTAACCAGAAACGACAGCACCGGAAACCCCAACGTCTCGCAAAACAACTTTTCCTTTCCCCACATTTTCTCAACAACCAAACAAAACGGGTTCTATAAAGTTCGAATCTTTTTAACAAAAATAGCCAAAGGGTTGCTTGTCCTCTTACCTGGTGCACATAAATGAGGCTCTGGACTAAACCCAAAAAGCCATAATAAAAGAACACGAAGAAGAAGAAGAAGAAGCAGTAATGGAGATTGGAATGCGCAGCTATGAAGAAGGTTCTGAGAGTTTCTTGTTCCTTTCTTCTCCAACTTCTCGCTGTTCTTGAAGCTATTGATATTCAAAAAAGAAAATAAAAAACAGAGTGTGTACTGTGTGGAGGAGTGGTAGAGCGAGCGTGGGTGAGAGAGAAAAGTGAGTGAGTGGGAAGAAAATTAGATGGAGCTGCTGGCTATGGAAACAAAAAACGGATAGTACAAATTTGTCGTTTCAGGTAGTTGTTGAGAGAGATTTCAAATTAAATTAAATTCGGTTTAAAAACTATTTTAGGTCCATCCAGATCTAGTTTTTTTCTTATAAAACTCTTTTTGAAATCAGTTCGATTTTCGAGGACCCATGAGAGAGGCTTGTGTTTATGGCTATGGCTGGGTGTTGTTTTCTTCAATTTCACGCCATCTTTTGTTGTGTTAGTCCTCTTGTTTTCCAGTTTTAACCTTAATATTAACCGTTGCAGTTTGGGTTGGGCTTTGGAATTTAGGCCCAACAATTATATTGTTTAACGGGCTAGTTCATCTCTCTTGTTCAAGGATGTGTATTTGTTGTCTCGGCCCAATTACTACAACTGTATACAAATAATTAAAATATTTTTTAATATGGAGAGCCTTTTTTAACTCGACTCTTTTCCAACCATGGTTGTTGATATCGCACACGATACGTATTGCGATACGATACGATACACCACCTAAATGATACGTATCGCATGAGTGTATCATAGTTAAGTATGTATCGTGTGTATTGAATGTATCGTCCCATATCGTGTGTATCGCCGATGCAAGTCGATAC
>JAYMTH010003801.1:0-10489 GCA_036897465.1 Pelargonium australe | reverse complement strand
GATGAGAGAGATGAATTTTCCATCCAAAAACTAACAGATTCCGTTAAGTGGTTAGTTCAGCGTGATTAATTGAAATTTGTGTTACTTAATCGGAGCTAGGTGTTTTAAGTGACAAGTTGATATGGGCTTTCTGTAATTTACCATTCTTTCAATTATGTGCTTTTAAAAAGTATGTATTTATTAAACACCAAATAAAAGAGGGGAGGATTCTGTAAACCAATACCTAAACTTTGGTTTCCCTAGCAAGAATGTTATAATAAGTAAGGGCGCTAATTCCTATACTAGCCAATTTTTCTGACATAGAAATAAATAGGTAAACAAAGTATTTAAATAGTGAGAACATGTCTAAAAACTGACAATTGGTTCGTTGTTGTCACAACGAGATTTGTTTGGCTAAAAGTTGCAACTACTAAGTTAGAGGACTTCAAGATTTCTTAAGATTTCGCGATAATGAACCAACAGTGTTGCGACAAACGAGACTATTGACTTCCCTCTAGTTCATTTGACTTCACGGTATCACAACAATGCTTATGGCCTTCTTGAGATTAATTTTTAAGTGTTTAAATGATATCAAGATGTCATATTACTTATTTGCCCTCTAAGGGTATATTAAAATAATTTTTCATTTTTTCGCATTGAACTCCACTTGTCCAAAATGACTCCCAAACAACATAAACTTGCAAAAACTAAAAGAATTGCACAAAACACGTTAAATCTAACAAAATAAAACAAAAGAACAAATAAAAGCAAAACATAAAGAGGTGAATCGAGTCTTAGATGCCGATTTAAATGCATTAAATAATATGCAAATATTTCGAATATCATAAGCAATGTCACGACATTAGATTGTAAGTTTACTTTCTTGATAATTTTTGAAGTTTGTTATCATATGACACTCTTAGATGCTCCATTGTTGGGGTAGAGGTATCCACGAGAGCCTCGAAGAACTGTTGTTGGTGTAGAGTTCCGCATAAGTCTTGAAACACCATTGTTGGCAAAGAGTTTTCAGCGAGTTTTTGAAGCTTCATTTTTGGTGGAGAGTTTCAACGCGACTCTTTAAGGCTCCATTGTCGACATAGTTCAGTGAAAGTCTTAGAACTCCGCTGTTGGCAAAGAGTTACGCGAGAGTCTTGAAAGACTTGTTGTTGGTGGAGAGTTCCGCGAGACTCTTAAACACACATTTGTTTGATCTTGTTTGAGGTGGATCTTCCTTGTCCAAGTTACCAAAATACCCAAAACAAAAACATAGCCTAACCTGTTTTGTACATCGTGCAATAAATGCTTGTACCATCCCTATCAACTACACAGCATATTATCCATCCTAGACTCCGGAAGCATAAAGCCATAAACAACCGCTCTAAAAAAACACTCCTCGCTCTTCTTTATAAATTTTTTAAAAAATCTCTTATCCGTTTTTTGACAACACTTCAGTTTCAGTTCCAGTTTCGCAAACACCACAGCTTCGTTTGCGATTCTCTGGTTTTCGTGACCATTTGATGGAGGTTGGTGGGTCACTCCAGGGTTCGGTCACGTGCGGGTCGTGGATCCGACGACCCGAAAACATCACGCTCGTCGTATTGGGCCGCTCGAGGCGCCGCAAAACGCCTTCCGAGCTCCAAATCTTCTCCTTCGATCACAAGACTGCTTCTCTCGCTTCCTCTCCTCTGGTATTCTCACAAAGTCTCAGCCTTTTCTCTTCTGCTTCCACTTCCGAGAAGCAATTTCTGAAGTGTAATGTTTGTTTTTAATGGTCCGGAAGCTTGAATTTTGAAGACTTGGGGGTTTATGGGGGTGCAAATTAAGTGGGAATTGTTTTAGTTTCCATTTTCGTTTCCCATTGTTTTTTTTTTCTCGGCAACCAAACAGAGGGTTGGGGTTTAAGCTGGATTCTTGTTTCCTAATTGAACTGGATGGTTTTTGGTTAGGCCACTTACGTGCTTGAAGAAGTTGATGGTGATCTGGTGTCAATTGCAGTGCATCCTAGCGGGGACGATTTCGTGTGCTCCACCACCAATGCTGGCTGCAAGTGAGTTTCAATTTATCCTATGCTTGATGGTTTTTGGATTGAGGTTTGACTTTATCACTTACTAAATTAGGGGCTGCAAGTGAGTTTCAATTTATCCTATGCTTGATGTTGACTTGTTATGCATTTGATCTATGATGCATTTGATCAGTGTTTATGAAAGGTTAATGATCTAACACTCAATTCATGGTGATTGTACTTGGTAGAGGTTGCAATTTCTGCTGAACATCATAAATTGACGTAAGGGGGTGGTTGTAGTTTTAGTTTGTCCACTCTAATTGTTGATGAACTAGGACTTTGCTGTATCATTGTGTTCTTCATTCCGTGTGATGTGGTCTAGACCTGGAATGTGATGTTTCTACTGACTTGCAGATTGTTTGAATTGTATGGTCAAGAAGAAAATATAAAGCTGCTGGCCAAAAAGCTACCTCTCCTACAAAATGTTGGTCCTCAGAAATGTTTAGCATTCAGTGTCGATGGATCTAGGTTTGCCACTGGTGGAGTGGTAAGGAGTTACCTTTTTGTGCAATGATTTTTTATCTGCTTCCTGGTGGCTGGTACTGCATGCTTTGTAATGTCTATGCAAACTTATATGTTTTGACGTTTTTTTTATCCAACTGTAGGATGGGCATCTTAGAATCTTGGAGTGGGCAACTATGCGCACCATTTTGGATGAACCACGAGCACACAAATCTTTTCAGGATATGGATATTAGGTGGGATACTGAGCTCATCTGATTGCTTTTCATGTTTTTCAGTGTACATAGTATTGATACAGTTAAGAGGATGCATTTTACTTTTTCTGGAATCATTTAGTCGAAAATAAAAATAGAAGTTGCTCTTGAATGATTGATGGATGTGCAAAGGGGGATGAAGACACGATTTTGTTCTCTTTTCCCTCACCGACAAATCATTGAAGGAAATTTATGGAACTTTGTATACATTTTTTTATGTACTTCATGGTGTCAGAATACAAATTCAATTTCCCCATTATTTGTCCATCATGTTTGAACATACTTTGAATGAAATAAGCAAACTCAACAATTGGTCTTCCCTGTTTTTCTTACTCCAGTTTAGATTCGGAGTTCTTAGCTTCAACATCTACTGATGGTTCAGCAAGAATATGGAAGATAGACGATGGTGTTCCTTTGACCACTTTGGCTCGAGGCGCAGTATGATTCTTCAAATTTTCAATATTTGATGGAATTATGTATATATTGGTATGTAGAATGTCATTTCTATTGCACATTTGCAGGATGAAAGGATTGAATTATGTCGGTTTTCCAAGGATGGGACAAAACCATTTTTATTTTGTACTCTTCAAAAAGGTAATTTTGTTTCTAGTGCATGGTCATGGTATATTCAGTTTCTCTTAGCTATAAATTCATATTATATGCTTTGATATATACTTGTTGCAATCAAACAGGTGAAAAAGCTGTCACTGCTGTTTGGGACATAAGCACGTGGAATAAAATTGGGCATAAAAGTTTACTTAGAAAGCCTGCTTCTATAATGTCTATCACCCTGGATGGAAAATATCTTGCCCAGTAAGCGCAAAGATTGCCACTTGTACTTTTCTCATTATTTGACATTGTTTTTAGCCTTCTTGGATATGAGTTTTGAATCAATTGGAAGTTGCTAATTGACGGACTAGGTTAGTCATGAAGGAGGATAAAAAAAGAACAAGATTTGTAACTGTGGAATGATAGAAGATTGCTTTATTTGACATCAGTTAGGAAAGTTGTAGAGTTTGTTTCAATAATGTGTTGTTTTATTATGTGTCAAGTACAGAGGGAGCAAAGATGGAGATTTTTGTGTGGTTGATGTAAAGAGGATGGAAATCTGCCACTGGAGTCGAAGGCTGCATATGGGTGCATGTATTGAGTCACTAGAGTTCTGTCCAACTGAAAGGTAAGGTCCACCAAAACATGATATTACTTGTTTATTGCTAACAATTTAATTCTATTGATGTTCTGTTTCTTCTCAAATTATTCAATCTTTGCTAAACTGTTCTCTCAAATTATTTATTTATTTATCAATGTGTTGTTTCTTCTAATTAGAAAGCTGTACTTTCTATTGTTTACCCGAGTTTATTATATCGAGGTTTGTGTCAGCTTCTCATTTCAATTAGTTTCACACCTCATATGAGGGGAACAAAGTTTTAAAAGCATAATTGAAGATCGGGTTTTCATTCCCTAAACTATTTAGGATTGGCATCATAAATTATGATATTTTCTTGATAAAATGGTTACTTCGTTGTCTTTTTCCTTTGCTATTTGGGTGACAACATGACTTGTGTTCAACTTGCGCTACAGAAGGTGCTGTTTCTTTAGTCCGTTGCATTTTTTTATAAGATGATCTGATCTCTTTCTGGTCTCTGAATTATTGGCTTCAGTTTGTTTGAAATGGCAAGAGAGAATCAGTTAATCAGTTGTCTTCAAATTAGCCAACAGGTTCTAATTTTAAAGGATACAAATGATTTTATCACCACCACTGTATAGATGATCAAGAACTAGATAGAAATCTTCTAATGTTTTCTGATAATAGTTCATAATTGTCACGCATTCTTGGTCTCCTGTTCTACAAACATGTACTTTTTGTATTTTGTTTATGTTTTACAAAATTAATATAAAAATATTATATTTCTCGTTTACAATATTTCTTTTACGGCTCTAGTTATGCAATTACCTCTCAAATGTTTCAAGCAAACCATATATCATTTTCGGTCCTTAATATCCTTACACCATATCTGCTCCTGCTTTGCACTTTCATAGGGTTGTTCTTTCTACTACAAGTGAATGGGGAGCTGTGGTGACTAAATTAAGTGTCCCCTTCGATTGGAAAGGTTGGTTTGTCTTGTACTCCAAATATTTTATACTCAAGGCTGATTTAAGTTACCTTCGCACCTGCAGAGTGGCAGATATATTTGTTGCTCTTGGGACTGTTTTTGGCGTCAGCTGTTGCGTTTTACATATTCTTCGAGAAATCTGATTCGTTTTGGAACTTCCCTCTTGGAAGGGATCAAACCGGGAGACCTAAGATTAAAACTATTTTCAGAGATCCACAGTCCTCGGATGATCAAAATATATGGGGGTTTGGGCCATTAGATTAGAAATGAGATACTTGTTACTTGTTAGGTAGGTATATACAGCTAAAGCCACGACCAGCAGAGAGATAGTGTAGCAATTCTCAACAGATCCTGAATCCGCGCTTTACATTTACGAAGCTTTGAAATCATGTAAGACCTTGTAACCTGTGACTTTAAGTAAAGTAGTTACTGCTTAGTGCTAACAGTAGGAGCATCTGTTTTATGATTCTGTGACACTGCCTGTTAGTCTGTTACAGATATGATGTTACTTGTTGATTTGGGATTAACAAAATACCGGAACACAGTGTTGTGCGAACCGTGTACTTGGATGTTTACTCTAAAAACATTTTGGATTGAGGTTTCATTTGAGCACTTGTATTTTATTGTTAATAGCATACGTAGCACAAGCATATAGTTAAGCAAAACGTTAAAGGACTCGAATTTTATTAGGATGTCACCATAAGAATTCGTATTGTGAAATAGAGATGTGCGAATGAAAATTCTAAATAAAATTTGAGAGAGAATTTAGAGGTCAAAGTATGTAATGATACGAATGACATACAAAAGGCGAAACAATGATTAATATTTCATAGTTTAGGATATGTTTATACTCACAAAAGTTAAAGATGCGGAGAGTGATGCTTAATCTTATACACATGATGATGACATAGTATTGAAAATTGAAATTGAGTGTTAGAAAAATTAGTCTTGCTAACCAAAAATTTTAAAAAATTATTTTCAAAAGAAGGTTTTGAAAAGAATTACAAAGTGGAATTGTAGTGATATTAATGATAAATAAAGTACAAAATTAAAATTAGCTTTTTAGTATTAAAATAAATGTATACAACTAAAAATAAATATAGAAAAACATACAGGTGGCTTTCCCGCTCATGGCGTGTTCGTGGTATTGACGACTAGGGTTTCCAAGTTTTAGCGACGTAGAGGAAGCAGGAGACGCCGACGACGGTGTAGACGGAAGGGAGATGGTGGTGTTGTGCTGGAACTGCCGAGGGGCAGGTAATAGCAGGATGAGAAGGGTGTACCGTGATCTGATTCGAACGAGGAGACCCTTGTTGGTGCTCATGTGTGAGACAAAACAGAGAAGATGGGAGTTAGAGGCGTTAAGAGGGCGAGCAGGGATGGACTGCTGTTTCGCAGTCGACTGCGTCGGCAGACGGGGAGGATTGGCGTTGCTGTGGAGGAAGTCGATTGGGGTTCGACTACTGGGTAGCTCTCAGTATTATATTGACGTGATTATAACAATGGAGAGTGTGGGCGAATGGTGATTCACAGGGTTTTATGGGGATCCAAATAGAGGACAACGAGTGGAATCATGGAATGTGTTGCGTGACTTAGCACGGGCTAGTGATTTGCCATGGTTATGCGCGGGAGAGATCAATGGGATACTTCATGCCCATGAAAAGAGGGGGGAGCGCCATGTCCGATTCGATTGATGGATGGCTTTCGAAGTGCGATAGAGGACGCAGACTTGATCGATTTGGGAGCAGAAGGTGATCAGTATACGTGGAGAATGGGAGATGATACTGATCCGCAAGTGGAGGAGAGGCTTGATAGAGCGTTTCGATCCGGAAGTTGGCTTCGTAAAATTGTGAATTGGAGGGTTTGGAATCTCCCATTTATGTAGTCGGATCATAGACCTATTCTTGTCCAACCTGCACAAAAAATGCAATGTAGGAGAGTTCGATTTCGGTACGAACAAAATTGGGGTGCTGAGATGGGTTGTGGTGTGGCGGTGAAATGAGGGTGGCTAGGGGATGGTTTCACATCTATCATGGATCGTATACGTAATTGTGGTGCAACTTGGTTACAATGGAGAGGTTCAGGGATAGACCTTAAGAGAGAGGTTGGTATGACACGTCGGGGACTGGAGTATGCGGAACATAATGGGAGAGTGACGAATGTTGAACGTAGTCGGTATTTGAGAGCTCTAAAGAAGCAGGAGATATACTGGAGCCAACGAGCTAAGGTAAGCTGGCTACGGAGTGGTGATCTGAATACTAAGTATTTTCATGCGGTCACTAACTTTCGACATAAGCAAAATCATATTGTACAGCTGAAGAATGGGATGGGGGAGTGGATACGGGATGAGGAGGGGATAAAGAAGTTGATACAGGAACATTTTGTTCAAATGACGGCCATGGAAACCACAAACCTAGGAGTGGTTTGTGATTTGACCCGGGCAGTGATAGGCGAAGCTCAAAATCGAGCTTTGACTCGAGATTTCACGGGAGAGGAAGTAAAGAAGGCATTATTCGAGATGCACCCAAATAAAGCTCCGGGACCCAACAAGCTCTCTCCGGGTTTCTACCAACAACATTGGGCTTTAGCGGGGGAGGAGGTGACGAAAGCTTGTTTACATAGCTTGCGAAAAGGTGTATTTCCGGACACATTTAACGACGCGAGTATTGTTTTGATTCCATAGAAGCTTAAGCCGGTTGGGGTGGGAGACTTGAGGCCTATTGCACTTTGTAATGTGGTATATAAAATGGCGTCAAAAGTGCTCGCGAACAGACTTCAGGAGGTGATAGATGTGGTGATCTCTGAGGAGCAAAGTGCATTCGTGAAAGGAAGATTGATAACAAACAATATTTGTATAGCAAATGAGATGATACATTGGATTTGGTAGGAATAGGAGGGACAAGGACGGTTGGTTTGCGCTCAAACTTGATATGGCTAAGGCGTACGATAAGGTGGATTGGAGTTATTTGGAGACTATCATGGAGAAAATGAGATTTGCGAGATCGTTTATCCAACTAATTATGCTTTGTGTGACAACTTCACGTTTTCAGATTGACGTCAATGGGAAGCTACTTGAGGGGTTTAGTCCGGGTCAGGGGTTGAGACAGGGTGACCCGCTTTCTCCTTTTTTTATTTCTCATTTGTGCGGAAGGTCTTTCTCAATTGATTAAAAGGAAGGAGGCGAATGGTGAGTTGCTCAGATGTAGGGTGGCGGTAGGGAGCCCGAGAATCTCCCATCTATTTTTTGCCGATGATTCGTTGCTCTTTTGCAAAGCTACATGACATTATGCGAATCATGTTAAGGATTGTTTGCAGACATATGAACTAGCATCGAGGCAAAAGGTAAATTTTCATAAATCTTTCTTGTTTGTTAGTCCTTTGACTAGCGAGGATACTCGAAAAGAAATAGAGGATATTTTTGGAGTGACGGTGGTGGAGGAATTTGGAAATTATCTTGGGGTCCCTATTGGCGTTGGACGTCAAAAATGTGTTGTGTTCAATGATATGGTGGAAAAAGTGAAGAACCGGGTAGGAGGATGGAATAAGAAAATGCTCTCTCACGCCGGAGAGGAGGGACTTTTAAAATCGGTGGCTCAAGCACTTCCTACATATACTCTGAGTGTGTATTTAATCCCACAAGGTGTGCTTGATGATTTGGAGCGGGTGTGGAACCGATTTTGGTGGGGGTCAAGGAGGATTGGAGAAAAGAGTGTTCATTGGAGGAGTTGGAAGAAGTTTTATTTTCCAAAATGTGCGGGTGGGTTGGGGTTCCGAAAACTCAAAGAATTTAATTTGGCATTATTGGGTAAACAAGGATGGAGGCTAATTAAAGAACCAAATTCTTTGCTTGCACCGATGTTGAAGGGAAGATATTTCCCAAACTCGTCCTTTTTGGAGGCGACTATTGGCTCAAACCCGAGTTACACTTGGAGATCTATATGGAAAACGAGGAAGATACTTGAACCGGGTCTTCAATGGAGGATTGGGAATAGACAAACGGTGCGTGTATACAAAGATATATGAATCGGTGGGGAGGTGGGTTTCCCGAATCAATTTCGGGTATTGGCGGACAATGCCCGGGTTGAGAAATTATTCCGAGATGGAGAACGGGTGTGGGACGAGGTAAAAATTAGAACTTGTTTTATGGGGCCGGTACGTGAAGATATATTGGCTATACCTTTGAGCATTGATGAATTGGGTGATGAACAATACTGGAAATGGGAAGAGACCGGGAAGTACTCAGTCAAGAGTGCTTACGAAACTCAATGTCATTTTGAGACCGACGAGGTTACGAAGAAGGTATGAGATTTTGTTTGGGGAGCCAATACACAACCTAAAGTTAAACTATTTTGGTGGAAGGTATTGGATGGATGTCTTCCGGTGGCGGTAAATTTAGTCCACAAAGGAGTTGACGTGGAGGAGACTTGTATAATGTGTGGTGAGGAACGAGAGTGTGTTACTCACGCTTTATTGACTTGTATAGAGACTTGGCCTGTTTGGAGGAAGTTGGGGTTGAAGGGGGTGGGAGTTGTGGTAGATGGAGTGTGGAGTTGGTGTAAATGGGTGGCCGGAAATCTGGATGGCGAGAAGGCGAGCAAGGCTCCATATAAGGCGTGGGGTATTTGGAGAAGGAGAAATATAAAATTGTGGGAACAAAAAGAGATGGGGACAGAGGACACATCAAGGATGGTCGAGGAGACGCTGGGGGACGGTCGGAAGCTCTGAAAGTGGAGGGGGCGGCGGAGCCAAAGGGGAGGAAGAGGGCGGGGAGTGGCAATCAGCTGTGGAGGAGGCCGAAGGGGGATGTAATTAAGGTTAATGTATGGACCCATTTTTGGTGACATGGCGATGGGAGCAGGATGGGCAGCGAAGGACAGTTCCGACAACTGGAGAGGTGGATGATGCATGAAGTGGAGAGGGAGGCCCGGGAAACCGAGATTGGTGGAGGTGAGAGCAGTGCGAGAAGCTCTGATTTGGGCTCACCGGCAAGGGTGGTCTAGTGTGGAAGTGGAAGGGGACTGTCAGGCTTTAATGTTGGATTTCGCGTCAGGATCGAACATGCCAAACACATACGGATTATTGCTTTTGGATTGCTTGTATTTAGCTTCCAAATTTGAGAATATTAAATTTTCTTTTGTGCGTAGATCAACGAATAAGTTAGCTCATAATATTGTTAGGGCGGCTTACTCCTTGTCTGGTCTAATGTGTTGGAGTATGTTGGAATTTTCCGATTGTATTTCAAACATTTGAGTATTAAATAAATATATAGAAAAATGTTCATCCGTTATTGGATCAGTTGTCTGGCTTCAACCTGATTGAGTTAAAAAATCTGGTGTGCCACCCAACCTGTTCCAAGTTCTATTGTCCCACCACATATCGTTAGTAGAAAAGCTCAAACCCAAAACCTAAAAAAAAGCGCTTAAAACGTTGAAACCACTTGGATCAAATTGTCTTAATAATCATAGGGGTAATTACAGTTTCCTACCCTATGGTAGACATTCTTTTCAATTTCATAGCTTATGCTTTTTTTTATTGTTTTTCCTACCCTATGATTTCCAAGGAAGGTTCCGTCAGTTAAACTTAACGGAATTGGTACTGTTTGGTCATGTGCCCAACACA
>JAYMTH010003800.1:0-10490 GCA_036897465.1 Pelargonium australe | reverse complement strand
ATAATAATAATAATTATTATTATTATCCTATATATAGGGATAGATGTTGATCATGAAATTTTTTCCCCTTTGTAATTATATTATGCTGTTGCAAAATCTGAGGGATTCTTGACTTGGAAAATATTTAACTTTGATCTTCTTTTGCTCCAGAAGAAATGGCGCCCGAGCTGATGATCAGTCTCAAAACGGGGGGTAAATTCCTAATTGACTTCATCTATCAGTCTCATTGTATAGTTGCTCTCATTCCAGACTGACATTACAAACTTAATATAATTGTTGATTCATTTTTGGCAGGGAACATGGGATGAAGTTCTCTGAACAAAATACTGGTGCTCCTCCTAGTTACGAGGAAGCTGTAAGTGATTCTCGAAGCCCTGTTCAGAGTGAAAGGTATTGGATTATGTTTTGGAGCTATGATCTGATCTTGCTCACAATAATGATTGTTAGTTTTGTGGATGCTGAATCTTTTTCTATTGTGAAAGGGGTGGAGAAATTGCATCCCCATCTGCTGCTAGAGTTTCTCCACACGTGAGCAATAATCCACACCAAGAAGCTACTACTTTTAACAGTGATGCATCTTCTGAGAAGCAAAGAATTGAGCCTTCTGATGAATTTGATCCACGTGGTTCAGTTGTAACTCCAGTTTCAGGTACTTGTTCAACTTTATCTGCCAATCTGAACTGCTACATCATATTTTGTGTGCGATAACTTCTTGCTCTGGAGGGTTGGGTTGGGAGTTAAGTTTATATTAATATCTAATTCGTCCAAGTTTCCCTTCATATTCTTGCAAAACTATATTTCAAATAAGACTTGTCCTTTGTGTGATTTTTGACATGGTGCCATAAGCATTTAGTTATTGTTCAAATGTAACTGACTGCCTCTTACAATTGCACTGGGTTACACCCTTGCTTGCTGTCATCTTAGAATGTTTGTAGATGAAAGGAACTCATATATTTGCTTTCCAATTACCAGCTCCCCAACCTACCTCAAGCAGTGTTGAAATGGACTTACTTGGCTCACTGTCGGACTCATTTTCTTCAAATGCATTAGCCATCATGCCAGCTACATCTGCTACCTCCTCCTTGGAAACTGATGCTCAAGCAAACTTTGGTTCAGGACCCACATTTGCAGCTACTACTCCATCATCATCTAATGTTACAAACCAGGTTAGCCTAACAAAGTTTAAATTGGTTAGGGAACCATAACCATTTGATATTTACCTCAAAGTATGAGATATTATTATAGGATATGCTGCTTTGTTCAAAGTTTTTGTGAGGCATAATGTCATTATATATAATGCAATAGAAATGAATTATCTACCCAAAAATGAGATTTGCTATGAAATGATTTGTGGATACCTAAAAGTTATCCTGTATTGGAAAATTTGCCTTTTTGTTTTGGATTAACCAAAAGAAAGAAACCAAGAAGGCATGCAATAAACTTGTTTCATTGACAGCCTTAGTAAGGCATCTTTGTAATGAAAACTCAACAGTTATCTGAAGTCCTTGGGATCCAACCCATCTTTAATTGATGCAGGGTTTTGAAGATCCATTTGGTGACACTCCTTTCAAAGCTATCCCTTCCACGGACAGTCACCCTCAGCCACAGCCTTCCACTTCTGCAGTTCATTTCCAACCTACAATGAACCAGAATGTTGAGCAGCCCCAGTTAGGCACCCAAAATTCAGAAGCGGGTACAAACTTTGGTTTTGGGGACTCATTTTCTGCTATAACTTACCCAGCATCTAGTGCACCTGGTGTTCAACCTCCAACAAATTCACACTTCTTGCCTCAAGAGCCATCAAATCCACAGCAGGATATTGATATTCTAGCAGACATCCTCCCACCTTCAGGACCTCAACCTCCCGCAGCATCTCAGGCACCCTTTTCATCAACTGGTCACCCTGCACAGCCAAACGGTAATTACTATGGAGGCTTTCAACCACAAGCCAGTTCTGTGGCTCCAGTTACTCCAAACAATCCCCTTCAGACTCAAACAGGAGCTATGCAGGGTTCTGTGGCTTTTCAGACTCAAAATGTAGCTGGTGCACAGTTTGGCAGTGGGAACTTCCACTCACTAGGAGGATCTATGGTTCCTCAATATTCGACTGGATCAGCTGCACAGTTTAGCGGTGGTAACTTCCTTCAACAACAGGGTTCACAAGTAGGATCACAATCTGCTCTTCGACCTATGAGTGGTACACCTACACAGCACAACAGTGATATGCTGGGTAGCTTACATCCTCAAGCAGGACCAAAGAATCAGGTAGCTACACAGCCAATGTTTCCATCATCTGCGGGATCCCTTGCAATAGTTGCTCAACCATCAAAGGAGAAGTTTGAGACTAAGTCAACAGTTTGGGCTGATACTCTTAGTAGAGGACTGGTCGATTTGAACATATCTGGATGTGAGTGCTTATATATCTACCTTTCAGCCTTCAAATGTATCAAGCAGCTTCTGGTATTAATTGTCTAACTTGTCTCAGATTTAACAATATTGGTATTTCATGTGCAGCCAAAACTAATCCATTGGCGGATATTGGGGTCGATTTTGAAGCAATTAACCGAAAAGAGAAGAGAATGGAGAAACCTACCGCCACTCCTGTAACATCTACTATCACAATGGGTAAAGCTATGGGATCTGGTTCTGGCATGGGACGTGCTGGTGCAAGTGTCCTCAGGCCTGGATCAAACCCTATGATGGGTTCGGGCATGGGCATGGGTATGGGTATGGGTATGGGTGGAGGTGGCTATGGAGGAATGTCTCAACCAATGGGTGGTGGTATGGGGGGGAACATGGGCATGGGCATGAATCCAGGTATGGGGATGAATATGAGAATGGGGCAAGGAGTCCCGATGCAGCCTCCAATGGGTTTACCTCCTGGTTCAACCATGCCTGGTGGCTACAACCCTATGATGGGGCAAGGTGGTTATGCTCCTCAACAACCATATGGTGGCGGCTATCGATGATTCCCAAGAGTTTACCCGATACTTTTCAGAAGTGAAGATGACACAGCAAACCCGATGTTTTTTCTGGATCCCTTTCCTACAGTCCTACCTCTGGTATATTTTGGTTCTGCTGTATTTTTTACACTGTAATGTTCTGGAAAGGCTTGTAATGATGTATGTTTTGTTTACCCTATTCAATCTCATTCTTGCTCATTGTCATTGTCATTCTCGGGTCAGAAGAATTCTGTAGCTCCATTACTACTAGATTCACCTGTTGTGAACGGTTAGGGGATAACCTTTCTCGGGTTGTCTGCCTTTTACATTTTTTCTTGACCCTATATATTTTTGTCACTTGTCAAAGGTTTTACAGTGTGGTTGGTGACCTATTAAATAAATCTTAAGGTTCATTGTTTACTTTTGTGCCTTATTTATACTATGAAAGTGATGAAATTTATTTTGAAGGTTTCATATTCTCTGCTCTGATTCTCTATGGTATATGTATGGGGTATTTCAGTGATTTTGCTTATATTCATGGATGGGTCAATTTCCTATTTGTATTTTTACATCTCATGATCTGCTATAGGGCTTGTGGTATTGCATGTCTACCACAAAACATGGCATATTGAAATATAGCTTACATCATCGGTCTTAAAATGAGTGTAAAATTCTTTCTTTTTGTGTCAGTATGAGATTAATGTTTTAGCTAATTAGTTATGCATGAAATGGTAATAGCATCTGTACAAGAAGTTAGTTTCTGTGTATTACAACACATGCTCATAAGGATACAAGAGAAAATGCGTAACCCTAAGTTACTTTTCTGAAAGAAATCGTTCATTTTGAAACTACGGAATGCTTTGCTAGTATCTGTAACGTCTTGATAAACTTTGGATTTGAATGATTCATATTTCAGAGTCGAGACAAGTGCAATATAACTACTTTTTTTATGACCTAGTATGCTGCTACCTTGTCCTCAACCTCAGGCATAAAAGAGTTGTTATCAGTCAATGTCCTGTTACAAATTAAAAGCTGAAGCCGAGACCAAACGCAGTTGAAAACAACATTGGAGTTTTGTTTTGCAAAAACTATGTGTACCATGGTTGTCAATCCAGAAAGATAGGAATGTTTCTTGAAACTTATGTCCATTTCTCTCAAATCACTCCAGAAATACTTGAATCCTGTCGCCCATGGTATCCTTAAAATCAAGTAACACTTTGCCTCCTACTTCCCCGGCCGCATCATTCAGCAGTTCTTTTATGTTGTAACCCCCCAAAGCTGCAAGTGCAAAATCTTTTTAATCATCTTAAGACAAATATGAACTAAACAAGTACACGTCTCAACCAGCACATACAAACAATACCTGGAACAATATTTGTAATTCCATCCAAGAATCCAGCCTGCACAAGAGAGAATCAAGCACATCCCTCTTAATCAAATTAACAAAAGCTGCATGCAGCACATCTAAGTCGCAAAACCCATTGCATAGCATAAACAGTTAAGTATAGTAGTCCGCAATAAAATACAACTATTCCCGCAAATTGCTTCGAGAATATTATACTCTATCTTCTTCAAAATTATTGTTCACTTTTTTTTTTTTTTTTGTAAAGATCAAGGTTTAGTTAGTTAGGGTTAGGTTTTCCCTCTTATACCCTCGTGTGCTCTTCATGTAACGTACTCGAGGGATTCTAACCAACTTATTTTAAAGACATTGCTGATAATTCATCCATAACTAACTGACCAAAATAGAAAGTGCACAAATATTTTGGGACTGAAGGAGTACTATTTATGTTGCCACAGTGCACTATGAATAAGTATTGCATGAAGGAGTACTATTTATGTTGTCATGTGGTTGGGCATGATATGATACAAGTCTGCACTCCACATATAAAAAGCAGTTATATGGTATCTAAATTTCTGTAGATGAGGATATATACTCACCGGAATTTTGACATCAAGTCTCTCAAATCCATCTCTTCCTGTGATTTTGATTCTCAATTTTCGAGACCAGATCCCAGATAAAGGGTCCCTTGAACCGTCTGAACCATATTTAGTGTAGACTTCTGGCGTAATTACTTCAACCAGGGGATCTTGCACATCTTGACTTCTCTGCTGTGTATCATTTTGAGTCTTCCGTTGTAAATCAAAGACATCACTGTTTGGTGACATGTAACCTATTTACAACAATAAGAAGAAAATATTCAGCTGTTAAGTCGATACCAAAAATCTATGGTAGTTCAGTGAAACAGGAGCCTCTGGTAGCCTATGTGTTTATCCTAGCTAAAATCCTTTAACCTATACTTGCTTCTGATTAAGAGGGAGGCACAAGTTCTATCTCATGGCACCAAAACCGGCAAGCCAAAGTGTCTGTCAAAGGTCCAGTAGTTCAAGTTTCGGAATTGATTACGATAACCTACTTTGAGTCAATAGAGTTCACTATCTGATGAACATGAAAAAATTAAAAGAATGTATCCCGATATAGTATAGCCTTTGTTGTCAAATCTCTACAGTATTTAACAAGAAAGACCAATAATATTGGACATTGGACATCCCTTTGGATAAACAACTATGTTCCTATCTGCACAAGAGATTGGCTTCCACTTACCTTGCTGTGAAGAGGGCTGACTTGTTCGGGTAGCATACCGGTTCTCTTCTTCATAATAGGTGTTGAAGCCTAAAATATCCTTAATTTCATCAAACGATGGCATGCTTCCAGGTGGAGGAATGCGGCCTCCTTTGATTGCAACTAGAGAATCCTGCAAACGAGCAATAAACCAAAGAGATTGCTGTTTGAGATACAAGGCATAACAATTAGACATTCATCTGTATTATCAGTAATTTCCTATGTAGACGCATAAGGCCTATTATAGGAATGGTCAATCTCATAAGTAGGATGTGATGTCCTTGACCTCAAAGCTCAATCTTAAGTTCATCTTTACTCCATAATTCTTATTTTTTAATTTACTAACTGTACCTAGTTGTGTATGCTTTGGGTAACATGAGAGACGCATGGTTAAATTGGTCTTTAGGCCTTGCAGTGTGCTCTATGGGTATATTTTCAGCACAAAAGGAGTAGAATGTTTAGAAGCTCCAAGCCATAATCTATTTGCTTTGTTATCATGGATATTACCTTGCACAAGCTGAAAGTTATTTTATCAGCAAGCAGAGCAGTTTACATTTTTGTGTGCTTGCATAAATAATGACAGCCTGGGATGTATGATGCATTCAAACTGAAAACAAACAGATGAGAAAATATGACCTGCATTGCACGAATAGATACACCAATTAAGGAAAGTGGATAAGCAACAATTTTATATCCAATTTCCTCAAGTTCAATGGGATTGAGAATTGGTGTTTTCCCCCCTCCTTCAAGCATATTGGCCTGCATTTGCATCAAAGAGCGTTTATCAGTCCTCCTATATCACATTGGAATTTTAATTGACATGCATGCATAGAGAAAAATAATAGAGATACATATTCATTATCCATTGAGAAATAGAAATACCAATCAAAACTGTTCATTTTAATATAAATTATTTCGGTGTTTAGACTATTGGATCTCCCAGGCAACCCCTTGAACATTGGAACAATGTAAGAGTTTAAAGTTCAAACCATAACCTTAAGTACTTGTGCAATCATGCTAACTATAATATTGAATATTGTAAATAGATAATGCTACCCAACATGATGATACTACACAGGAAAAGGAGATGGAAGCAAATGGACTGAAATATATGTTTTGTCCATAAAACTCTATAATTCATTAATTGTGGGAAAGGGCAGATGAAGCAAGAGGTAAGTTGTGATTTGTAGGACACTTTTGGTATGGACACGACAAATTTAGACACTTACAGAGAGAGAGAGAGAGAGAGAAACGAAGCAACAAGAAAGACTTCCCCACAGAACTAAATTTAAATATAAACTGATATCATACTAGGAAATAAAACCACAAGGAAAAACATAAACATTCTTAAAATCTTGTCCATGATCCAGAGGTAAAATTGCTACTTCTATACCAAATTGTAAGATTTTACTGTGTAAAAATGAACATAACAAAATATTGTGCATTTTACCGAAATAGATCCTCAACACTTAAGACTATATTAAGAAAAGGTGTTATACCATCTTTGGAACAAGGGGGGAGATTTCACAGAAAGCTTTCATTTCTTCCTTTGAACCTAGTGCATCAATAAAAAGAACATCTGCTCCAGCCTCAGCGAAAGCCCTTGATCTCCAGAGTGATTCCTCCAATGAAATTGCTTGACGAGAATCAGTCCTTGCCACTATGACAATGTCAGAACCACTCTCCTGCCTAGCATCACAAGCTGCTTTTATTCGCATCACAGCTTCCTCCCTAGACACTACTTTCCTGCCACGTGTATGACCACAAGCTTTTGGAGATACCTAGAAAAGATGAATTCCTTAGGCAACATGAGGTTTGAACAGGCAAAACATAATGCAAAGTGAATAATGATGGCCCTGAATTCCAGTAAAGGAAATGTTAATATAATATAATTCTCTTAGGAGTTAGAAGTACCAGATAATCGTAAGTAACGGATTGTTTAGTTGCAGAAAAATTCAGTTTTATTATAAAATTCCCAACAAAAAAATGTAAACTGAAAAATGTGACCAGTTGTGCAATTTTCCAAACAGAAAAGAAATGATCAAGTTTTCTTGTTTATCCATGGAAAGTAGAAAATTAGAAAATGAAAAGAACAGGGCCTAATGTACTACAACGGGTATGGAAACGGAGGTGCAGAAGGCCAGACTAAGCCTTTTGTGAATGAATTACACTATTGTTAGCTTAATGTAATCAACCAAGCCAGACCCATAAACTTTTAAATAACTCCAAAAAGAATTTTACTTCAAGATGTCTATAATAATGTATACCTGGTCTTCCAGAATAATTCCAGCAAAGCCAGCTTTAATGTATCCTTTGACAGTTCTCTTTACATTCATTGCATTCCCATATCCATTATCACCATCCCCAATAACAGGTATTGAGACTGCTTGGGTGATTTGCTGCCCTTGATCCACCATCTCTCCATAAGAAATATATCCAGTATCTGGTAACCCCAATCTTGCAGCAGATATTGAAAAGCCTAACGAGCACAAATGTTTTAATTGAATGTTGTCTTGCAGAAATATATACTAGAAAATTAGATAAGATTTCAGATTTGTAAACAACAATCTAGCCCAAACTTCAAGCAAACAGATGGAATGGAAGCTTTCAGAATCCATTGAATAAAACAAGGTCCAGTATTACTATTTTGTAATTTGATACAGATACAGTCATCTGATTTTCATTTAGATTTCTGGCCTTCACATGGACATAATCATTTGATTGTTTTACCACCAAGCATCTATACACAACTTCACAGTCCCTTACCTTTAGGAGTTCTTGAGTCTTGACAATAGAGGTCTCATAATTTCAAGATAAATACTATTCAGAAAATGTAAAATTTCAAGTTCTGAATTGGAGCCAATCATCATTCACATTCCATTTTGCAAGACTTTGGTGCATGCTCAATTAGTTAAATATGATTTTCACACTTGCAGCAAAGCAACTAAGAATAATTGACATCACAGAATAAGAACTTGCAGAGAATAAAAGAAACAGAAACGATATCAACCAATAAAATCAATCATTCCAAATAGATCATGGTTGCTTCCTCTTAGTTCTTGGGGTCAAAGTAAAGTGCATGCTCCATTTCTAATGTATCCAAGTTATGTGTCTAAAGTAAACCAAATATGGATGAAAAGGGGCAGATTTTCAGAATTAGGATCAAAGCAAAGCATTTAGTAACAAAACCCCTGTATTTTAGAATCTAAACAGAAAAATAACCAGTCTTCCACAATCTGAACAACCATTATTAATACCCAACGAACCTTCACAATCTCAATGCTAAAACACAAATAAGAAACATATATACCCAAATGCCTAAAAAGAATCGAAATCAATCATTTTCTTCAACAATCAATATACCCAGATGATTCAAAGCCAAAACGAATCAGTTCCTGCAACAATCATGTGTACCCAGATGCAAACTTTTCTTCTTTGAATTTCTAAAATGGATCATAAATCAAACAGAAAAAAACACACACCACTGGTGAAGCAAAAATCAAAGCCAGCTCGCTCCACAAGCTTAGCACTGAGACCATCGAAACAGGCCGGCCCCTGATGGGTCCCCGGCGAATCAAGAATCCGTCGGAGCGCCTTCGCCGGAGAGTCGGGTGCAGGAGCCTTGTATCCGGAGCTAGCTACGATGGGTTGTCGACGGAAGCGTTTGGTGGATAGGAAAATTGAGCGTTGGTTGGAGATTGAGGAATGGGTTTTGAGATGTGAAGCTGAGAATAACGGAGAGGAAAGAAGAGGGCCATTGCAGTCTCTGGTTGGAGCTGCTACTGCTACTGTGTTCTTCATCATTTTCTCGATTTCTAGAATCGAAGTGGCGGAGAGATTGAGGACCCACTTCGTGAATATCAGTTTGGTTTAATAGTTTTTGTCCTGTAATGTAATGAATGTTTCAGCAGAAACTGGTACACACATTTGCAATGAATTGAGCTTGAATGAAAATTTGAAAACTTGTTCTTCTTCAGTGGATTAAGATTATGTGATTCTCTAACCAAAACGTAGAGTTCAGCAACTGTATTCTGAACACATTTAACAATTTGATTGAATTTAAGTAAGCTTGAGTTCAATATAATATGCGTCACTATTTGTGTTGAACAACTCGATCGTTTTAATAATTGGATCGTGCTTGTGTCAAACCTGTTTAATTAAGCGGGTTATAAGCGATTTCAAAAACTTGAAGATTTTATCATATGCTAACAATTTTGTTCAAAAAAATTCTTCATTAGTGAGCCGGAGAACAAGAATCAAATAAGTAAGTTCATCTTCATGAGTGTATAAACCTCTTATTTTCCTCCTAAGACGTGTGCAAATTGTGCAACACTACAACGAACAAACAAAATAGCTTAATTTTACTTCAAAATCGAACCTTCGCATGGTTGTTACCCTAATTTCTATGTCTGAGAGATAGTTGTCGATTCGAGTTTGGAAAGCAACAATTGGTGTTCTAATGGGCTACTCTTCGCAGGGGTGACCTTCATTTTCTTTATTAGGTGTTCAAAGCCTCCATTTATCTCTTTGAACGATAAGAGGCTCTGTTTTCATTGACCGAAGACTTTGTACTTGTTGATAGCTCATATTGTAATGTATTATGAGCTACATACTCATACTCTTCTTTCCACTACATACTCTTCTTGCTTGTCATTGATTTTCTCCTCAAATATTGTCTGAAATTGGTGTTTATACGCTCTCTTCGGATTCAACATAAATCTTGTGATTTTTGGCATGTTATGTTTTATGGCTATATGAATTCATAAAAAGTATGCTCGCCTTATATGTAAAAGTTATCAACCCGATTTCAGTAAAGGAATTGACTCAAAAAAAGAGAAAAGTAGTCTGCCCTTATATGCAAAATCAATACTTTTTACACATTTTATAGTTGGTCTCTATAGGGAAAACTTGTTTGAGGACGAAAA
>JAYMTH010003799.1:0-10491 GCA_036897465.1 Pelargonium australe | reverse complement strand
TTTTCTTATTATCATTCATAAATAAATAATTAGGGGCTTAATCTATAAAAAAAAAAAATACAAGTTTATCATCGCCGAATTATACTATCCTATATTTTAATATCTCTTAAAAAAAAAAGTCATTCGTGATTACAAACAATTACAAACACCGCTATCCCATGGTGACTCAAGAACGAGATGCAACAATGTGTATATAGTTCTTAACCATTTGATCCAAAGAGTGGTGGTACGTTATACTTCGTTGAATGGAAAATGTATGGTTTTAATTGATTATAAAAGACATCTATAATAATTTAGGTATGCTCGAGGTGTTAACCATAATTTTATTATTCGGTTTTAGAGATCGTGAATTTGAAATAGTTGTCTAATTAAATTAGAAGGATTAATGATTATAAAAATTAAAAATTATATAAGATTGTTTACTTTTTCATGTGTTACTTTATCATATTTTAGTTTATCGGACAAGTCAGGTTGTATTTTTAATTCATTTGTTCGATTAATTTAATTTGGCCAGTTATTTTATATCATCTTCTTATAAAATAACTAAGTAAAATTTATTGTTTATTTTTTAGGATAATCTGAAGGGCTTATTAAGTTGAGAATCAAGCCGAACAAGAACCAATTTTTTACCTAATTGGTTAAACTATCGATATTATTCTTGGCCAATAATAATTTTCGAGTTTAAAATTTAATCAGATCCGCACCAGTATTGTATTTAACTGATCAAATACCAAAATATGTAGGGTCAAGTGGTCAAAACACTTTGAATTTCCTCTGCAGTCTCGAGTTCGAGCCTCCTTGTTGACGGAATGGAGTGCCGCTCTCTTTGAGGAGTGAGTAACATTGTTACTTCGAGTATGATGTCTCGTTACTGATAAAAAAAATCAAATAAAAATTATTCAACTTTTCTCTACCACATACATGCATAAGTCATACTTTCGTGACAGACTGAGTTCGTAAATACACTGATAATCCGCATTATTTTACTACTTTTTTTTATATAGAAAGAAACAATATAATAATATATTCAATCACTTTCCGGTCATTATTCAATATGTTCTTTTTCTTTCTATAAGTAATTTGTAAATATGTGGGATATTTTGTGTTATATATTTACGATGCTTTGTTAGTGTATATTGATGATGTTGACTAATTAGATAGCCCGTTCCGAAAATCAATGAGCGGTATAGAAATAAATTTAATATATCAAGTTTGCATGTTATTTTGATTGGATATGTAGAATAGCGTGTTTGAGTGACATAAAAATCCGTACATATTAGTTTGAGTGTTTAAATATCGATAATACATCATCGCTATCTTTTTTCCCATCAAACAATGCACGAAGTATGTTAAAATAATTTAAGGAATCATGCACAGAATTGTGTGTTCATCCTATTAATACCGTAACAATTATAACATAGATTTTGTGTGCATATAATTTACTTTATGTTTCATCCAATTATTCCCATATTTTAGGTTTGAATTGTCCAATTTATAATTTTTTTTACCTCATATTAGCTAACAAATTTGTAACATTTGTGCATGTTTTAAACCGTTTTGTAGTAACAAGAGTGTCAAATTAATGCAAGTCAACCAAAATCAACAGAAGTCAAATGGTCAAATGATGGTTACACGCCGTGCAGTGGTAAAGATAAAAATTGGGATAGGTTATGCAACTCGCGTTCCATAAAAAGGTTTAGAGCTAATGAAGCTTGGACGAAATGCACAGTTATTGTGCAGCACGTCGTGCAAGCCCTTTACCGGGAAAGCCCAACACTTGGCAAGCACGTCGTGCAGCTCGAACAAGCCTAGGAGCACACGAAAAATGTCAAGAAACTTATCTTAACTTTTGCTAAAATTTATATCAAGACGACATTTCATTTTCACATACATACATCACAAATCTGTGTCCTGGATAGCTTTAACGCTCGAGTTACTACAGCTTAAAAACCATTCAAATCACAAGTAGGAGAAACATGAGACTAATCAAATTACAATCAGACAACATTTCATCTGAACTATTTATTTAAGGGAATCGCCGTTAAATTTAAGGAACGAAAAAATCTGATAACATGATAATACAACTTCCGAACAATTAAACCGCCATTACTAGGTTTCAACAAGTTACGTTCTCTTCTATGAACTAGAAATATTACATTTAAAAATAAAAATAAAAAGTCGAGAAACAGAATATTTGTCCTCATTTTGAGGTTCGAAATAGCATAGAATAGGTTACACAACATCAGTCATGAGATAAGAGGATTTATAAGAAGATTTATAATTCCAATTCGCTATGAATGATACGAAAAAAAATAGAAGCACGGATGGTAATCAACTGTCGCTCACTGCTTGCTTCGCATAGTCCCCAATCATCGTTTGACTTTAAAGATTATGCATGTCTCGGTTACTTGAATTAGAGGACAACATGGTGATAGACAGAAATGAAATCCACGCCCTATCTACACTTTCCACGTTAGTGATAAATTACAACTTGCAGCTCGACTTTCTCCACCATCAGAGGTTACAACTACAATCGAATCTTATCAGATTGCAACCTCACTACCATGCACTGTCCATGATTGACAAATGCAACCAAATGGACAGTAGAGACTAATCACAGCACGACGTCAATACCACTGACTTACGGTTCCACCTTGTGCGGCAGCAACTTTCCTGGCCATGTACTGGGGGGGCTTTGGCTGCAACCCGTTAGAACCCTCAACCCCTTCATCTTCTCCCCTCTCATTTTTGCAGGTCGGGTTTCTTCTTGGATACGAGCTCGATGTGGCATATTGGGATGCAACAGCCGTTCCCGTTGCTGCAGTTGCAGGATTCCTAACAACTACCCTCCGTTGTTCAAGAACCTCTGCTGTGGCTGCCCCACAATTGTTGTAGCGCAAAACTGAACTAACTACTTTACCAGGCCTAGCAGCACCTCCTGAACCAAAAGTCAAGTTATCATGCATACCCAAAACCTACGACACGAATGTAAAATGAACTATACAACCAAAACTAATGTATTCAAGATGACAATGTCTTCATAAGTAAAGCCGATATGTACATTACCTCAAAAAGCTGAATCTAAAAGTCCAAGAAAAACAATTCAATGTATTATGTACAGGTTCTACTTATTCAGGAATGGATCAACAGAAAAGCAGCAGGTGCATCTGCCTCTGTGAGTTTTAGTAAATTACGTACTTTATATTTTCATTATGATTGGAAAATTACCCCCAAAAAATTGTTAACATCTCTCATTTTAACAGATGATAGACTTCTCCCACAATAAGAGTCTAGATAATTTCAAATGTACCCTCCAAGTCGTACAATTTTCAGTCTAATATATTACTTACTTCTATTTGCACCAGATTTTTTTGAGAAAAAGCTAATAGTTTTTCCCTCAATTCAATTTGGAAGTCCTATATTCTTTCAAATATAACAAAATATCTCAAGGTTCTTACAATATATCCAAAGCTTTGAAAGCAAAATCTTATATCTTCAAAAAAAATTGCTCTGCGTAAGAAACAACAATGATACCTTGGATAGTGGGAGGAACTTGAAGAGGGAGCCTTGTCATAGGTATCCCGTTACTCCTGTTGGCATGTGGCTTGTCAATTTCTTTAATGGAAAATTTAGAGAGATCGTCCATCACCTCTACTGGATTCTGCACTGAGCTATCTGGATATAATACACATGCCCTGTGTGCATGTTTTTCATCAGCACGCGGAGATTGACGAGATGTAATCCAAATCAAGCATATATAACAGAATAAGAGTAATTTCCAAGCTTACAACAGTCACCAGAGGATACCTTGGTAATGATGCATGCTGCCTTTCGGGTGGAGGATTAGTTGTGCCATTTCCATACTGCTCCTCAAGAAAAGCGAATTGCTTTTTAAAATGATCAACAGCACTGCGTACAAAATCATAAAAGTTCAAGCATTGAGGAGAACTGAAAGTAAAAAACATAAACTACATGAAATATTGATCTAGTACACTCTATATGCTCCTCAAAGAAGTACTGAAATAGCCTTGCAATTAAAATTGAGACTCGCGGCTGCAATTCAAAAGATTTGGTGGATTTACATTAAGATTTCGAGTATAGCTCACACATTGTAAGGGGGCAGACTCATTCCACCTGATGAACTCAAATGAAACCAAAATAATAGGAGCTTACATCATATAACCCAATTGAGACATAGTAGAATAAGCTAAGCCTCTCTTAATATCCTTTTCAGAAAGAGCTAAAGTAGCTCCTAAAAAAGACTGATTATACCTATGAAAGATATTAGATTTGGTATATAAGGCATGACTATGAAAAAGGGAAGAAGGCGAGCTACAAGAGAAAATCACGCAGCTACATCAGTAGCAGCATGGATAAGAGCTGAAATAGGAGTAGATCCTTGCATGGCATCAGGTAACCATATATGAAGGGGTGATTGCACGGATTGAGCAAGTGCGCCCCCAAATTATGAGAAGGCGTACAGCGCCTAAAAGTTACATGGATTGAAGCACATATTGGAGATTCAATACTCGGTATACAGTACTGGAGAATTATCCGTTAAAGGCGTGCTGGGTTAAGCAGTGGTAAGAAACTTAGAATGCTACAGTATGCCCGTTCAATAAATTATGAAATTTAGAAAAATTTCAAGTGAAGCAGAATAGATTTATGTAGAACATTTACCATATGCTTATAAGATATCAAGATATTATTTTTACGACTTTTAGGCATAAATCTTCAATCTTCTTAGTTAACTAAGGAATCATTGTGGTTTGCAAACAATGGAGAGCTGAAACACATTAGTACATTGAGATGATAAATGAGAACTGGCAAATTTTTCTTAGTTGAAACAACTCCAGTAACCGAGTTCAATAATATTATAACATCTAGAAGAGACTTTTGAAGGCAAACTGAGTATAGGAGTCAATTCCCCTCTACTTCTAAGAAATCTAGATTTATTTTAAGACTTTTAGACAAATAAGTATTTCTCAGAGCTTGAAATCATTTTGATTTGCATATTTTGGAAAACTGAAACAGTGAAGCATGGTACATGCGAACCGTAGCACTTTTCCCTAATGGGAAATAAAGATCCCGGTAACTATTTGAAATGTTATGGTAAGACCACTACTGCGCTACATAAAAATCCATGATAAACTAATAACTAAAAAGGGGCTCAAGTTGATAAGAATAGTCAAAGACTCAAAGGATTAATTGTATAATCTTTCAGGCAATCAGGCTATGGACAAGGAATTGGAAATCAAGCCTACAGACTGAGCAACAATTTGTTCTCTTAACAAGTTAATATTAGAAGTTGAAGTTGAACAATACTTTACACAAATCAAGAGGCCAACACTTCAAGAAATCCTAGGATTGATAATATGATTTGACAACAAGCGCAAACATATAGGTTTATCGTCCTTAAAGAACCTTTTAAATGCAATAGAAGGACAGCAATCTGATAGATACATATCATTATCAAGAAGAGACCAACATCATCACTCAAATTCAGAAGGTAGCCTTATAATATGTTGCGATCGTGAACAAGATTGAAATCGGGAATATAGCAAAAAACAGTAACCAATAACCTCAGCATTAATTTTTTATTCGAGCATGTAATAAGTACATGTTTCTAATATGAATTATAGAATATAGTAAACAGTAAACAACAAATTACCAGAATTCCCCACATGCAAAGAAGAACTAAGCATCAAAGAAACTGTACACTCATTCGAACATTAAGATGAAAAATTTAACAAGCAGTAAAACTCTCCAACCTTTTCAACAGAGAACGGAAATCCTCGTGAAAAATTAAAATTATATATATATATATATTTCTGGGAGAGTAACATATGGAAGACAAGACTTTAGATAACAATACCTTGGATACATGAAATTTGTCGGTTCTGATCCCTCTAAGAACTCCTTCAGCATCTTTGGATGGTACTCAAGTATCTCACGATAAATCAGTTCTCGAACATCTTCCTTTGTTATCCTCCGTCTCTCAAATTCAAACTCCATCTTAGTAACTGGTTGGGCAGAAGGCTCCCTCTCAACCTTGGCCAAACCCTTAAAATATGGGTCTGCAAGAGCCTGACAACATAATACAATCAGGTATTAGAAGCATGAATATTATTGAAAGTAGAAAACCAATCATAAACACTTTACCTCTTCAGCTGTAGGTCGATCCTTTGGTTCAAATGCCAGCATTTTTTCTAGTAAACGAAGTGCCAGGGGATCTGCATGTGGAAACTTCTGGGTCAAAGGAATAGGTTTCTTCTTCCTCATGCTGCTTAAGTATCTCCTAGCCTTCTCATTGCGTACCTGTTCATGTATGATCAATAGCTCAGCAACCAGAAAAAGTAGATGCAGAACAATCACAACCACAACAAGAAAAGTGATTTGTCACAGGAAACAAACCCTGGCAATAGCTTCAGCAGATGGTGTTCCTAACAGATCTGTCATCAGGTCTAACTGATGCACTACATTTTTTCCAGGAAAGAGAGGTTTCCCTGTCAAAAGTTCCGCAAAGATGCACCCAATGCTCCATATGTCAATTGCTGGTGTGTACTGAAACCAAGTAAAGTTGCTTTCAAATAAAGTAAAAACACTACATTTATCATAGATGAGAAATGAACTGTTGTGTATAACAGTAGTAAGAATACTTCATGGTTGTGACAGATTATTAAGAAATTTAATCAAACCAATAGAATAACATACAGATACGCAGACTGCGTAAAGTTTATGGTAACAAATATGTGTTCTCATTATCCAACTTCTGCTTGAAATAGTTAATGAAACGATCAAACACATACAGGTTATTCATTAAGCAGTATCATAAGCTATGAGAATTTACAGCCTTGATGGACTGGAGATTCAGGTTCTCTATATCAATCTTTTAAGTTCTGGTTCGGATATATATCATAAGCTACCTAATTAACATTACCAAGCATGCTCAAACCATGAGGAATAGAAAATTAACAGCAAGATCACCAAAATGCAAGAAATCATGATTATTGCTCACTAGGTTACGTGTGGTTAAAGAAAGAATTTAAGGGTGCCTGGAGATTAATCAGAAGAGCAAAGCCAACTGCTACAAGCTAACTTGTAGTACCTACATAGGATGGATCATTAATTATTTCATTCACAAAAATAAAAGAAATTAGGATATGTCTATTTTTTTTCCGAAGGAAAGGATACGTCTATTATTAATTTTAAGCATGCTCAAGGTTATCAACAGGATATAAATGAAAAGGAAAAAATAGGTACAAAGGATCCATAGGTTCAACCATTATCAACTGAGACTTGTTTCACAGCATGAATACCCATCACAACCCCGGGACTAGTTAAATAGGGTTGTTAATTTGACTGATTCCATATGGAAAATTGGCATATATGCCAGTACTTCATTATTCTTGCATACCAGTTCAACACAAACCAGTAATAAAAGAAACAATGTCCACAAGTCATGGAAACGCATAAACCAGCTAAAAGTTTTTTTTGTCGGAACCTACATGCTAGTTTCCACAGTAGGATGTCACGAACTGTATGAGCAGAATTCAAGCCTAAGAGTACACAAACATTAACATATTATATATGGAGTCGGCGTAATTGTGCAAATCAGAATGCAATATCTTTTCATAAAATTAGCAAGGTTGAGGAGACAGCAGAAGTAGACAATAAACATATTTGGTGAACAGCATTGCAGAAACAAGAACTAAGTTATCATATAAATACATGCTAGCAAAAGAAAAGTCTCATAAATGCTGCACCTTTGAGAAAAATGATCCACAGAGTTCAGGAGCCCTATACCATCTTGTTGCAACATAGTCCTGTGCACACAATAAATGAAAATAATCACTTTCATAACAATGACCAACCTCTAACATTTGAAGAATTTTACGACTCAGTCTTCATGGACATGTTACAGAAAATAAGTACCACTGTACCAGTCCATTGGAGTTAGAGTAAGCAATTATTTACCGTCCAAAATATCGCAGTGGGAGTATCATTAAAAGCTACCCTTGCAAGACCAAAGTCACAGATCTTGAGCTTGCAGTCCGCGTTTGCTAAGATGTTTTTAGGTTTTAAATCACGGTGGAAGACATTAGCTGCAAAATCATCTAAAGGCATCAGAAATGGTGTATTCATAAAATAAATAAGCAAACTAAATAACAACATGAAAATGTTCTTACATAGCTACATCAATAGTTAATTTACAAACAAGTTAGGCTGAAAGGAATTCCTACACTTCGACTACAAGACTAACCAGTGTGTATGTACTTAAGGCCCCGAAGAAGCTGATAAAGGAAGAACTGATAATGTTCTGGTGTCAAATCATCATTAGCTTTGATAACCTGGTGTAAATCAGATTCCATGAGTTCGAAAACAACATATATATCTTTGAATTCTCTTCTTGAAGGAGGCAACAAGATGTGCTTGATCTCAACAATGTCCGGATGGCGCAGAAGTCTAAGAAGTTTAATCTCACGAAGGATGCGCGTGGCATCAGATACATGTTCAAAGATATCATTGATTTTCTTTATAGCAACTTTTTCTCCAGTGTGTGAGTCATAAGCAGAACAAACAACGCCATAGCTTCCTTTACCAATTACTTCCTCTATTCTGTACCTGCTTCCCTCACCATACTCAGTAAAGAAGTCCACATCCGCAGATGACTGCATACAATTCCAACATATTGTTAGCCACATGAGAGCCTCAGTTGGGGTCAGTAAATCATGAACTGATCCACAAAATGATTGTGTGTACGAAAAGGAAAAGCCTATTTGCACACATTTTCTGCACACGTGTTCTAGTGATATTTGTGAAACATGCTTGAGTTCAACATAATTTGCACAGATAATACAAGCATTGGAGGGGAAAAGGACATTCACGCGGAACAACATTTAGAGCTATTATTCTGCAGCCTCATTACATTCACCATATTCTACTAGTCCCATTCAAATAATTGTATCAGCCCTCATTATTCAAGACCATAGATTTTAACTGAAACATTCACTCTCATAATACACACAAAAACCCCAATTATTTGACTATAATGATGATTGTATTAAGATACAACCTGAAATTGAGATATAAAAAATCTTTACAAAATCATATTTATGAAAAATAGCAAAGGGAACATTACAAAATTGTGATGCCATGGTAATTAAGGAACATAGTATAATGAAGAAAGTAAAGGAGTATGAAAATACATCTTGTGGTGGATACTGGATACTGGATAGCCTTTGGTGCCTACAAAGAGACAAACCCACCCACCAAGCCTATAACCAAGTTGATTAGCTAAAATAGCCATATTTAGTTTCTTAACCCACCAAATGATAGAAATATAAATACCCGAGCCCGAGGAATTTAACTTTTTATATGAAAACAGTTTTCCAGTGGGACCTCCCAGACATTGGGACTGCAGGGGGGACACAGGCATATGGCAGAGACAATTGGGCATAAACTTGACAAGATGATACATCTCATCCAGAAACAGAAATAATATCCACATGACAACAAATATCCCAGTGCATACGGACCAAAACAAATTAAGGGTTCACAGTGCACCACATCATTAACAAAACAGCAGTTAAGGAAAAATCAATTTCAAGTGGATCAATTTACAGGAAATTACAATAGCAAAGACATATATCTAGCTCTTAATAACAATACCCATGTAATGTAACATAAGCTGATCCAAAACTATGCATACAATAAACATACTAACATAAATGATCACTAGATATATGATGTTCACGATTGCAGCTACCTTTTTACGCTGATCAACCTGCATTTTAGCAACAAAGCATCAAAACTCTTCAAACTTCAAAGCACTGAATCAACAAGAGCATCCAACTACTGGTAAATCAGAAGCAATGAAGACCAAGTTTGACCTGGCCCTGTAAGTCAGATCACAAACCCCAAACACCAAAATTTGACCAGCACACATACACCAAGATGCCAAATTTACACCAATATGGATAAACACAGCAGCACAACAGCTGAACACTTCCACTCAAATCCAGATCAGAAAAACCCAGCAAGACCCAGATGCCCAAATTTGCCAAACAGGATAAAAATGGCACCACTAAAGATCAAATGAAATCTCACCAAGAAAAAAAACCCTAAATTTGAATCCGAAGCTGCAAGAGAAGCAAAACAAGTGAAAACCCAGAAGCTTATCTGCAGATAGAGTATCAAAAAGAGACTTTTCCCAATTTTAGGCGGATAGCACAAAATTGAAACTGTAGCAGCAGAGCTTACAGAGAGCTTAGTGAAGGGTCTGAGCTGTTTTATCTTTTGCTGAAAAAGAAAAGCGTCGAAGGATCTAAGAAGGCGATGATCTCTAATGCCAAATATAAAAATGAAGGTAAAACAAGAGACAATTTCGGAGGAAAAAATCAAAAAAATCGTTTTTTTTTAGAAGAAACTGAACTTGATTGGAGCTAAAACAGTGAGAATTAGAATGGAAAATTTGGAGAGAAAATGGTT
>JAYMTH010003798.1:0-10495 GCA_036897465.1 Pelargonium australe | reverse complement strand
AAAAAAAAAACTTTCTTTTTGCCCTCAGAATCTATTTTCAGGTTTCCTGCCAAATACTCATATTTATTTTTATTGAGTATTCATCCAAGATTTTTATCTTTCTTGTTTACTGTGCGACATTGTCATTCTAGATGGAACTGGTGAAAATTAAGGCCTTAAAAGAACATGGACTATAATTTTTATAGCTACAATCTATCTGCTTGAGTGATGATGTGCACAATTCTCTGTCATCGAGGAATATGCACTTGAGATCTTGTAACTTCACATATTGTGGTGGAGTGTTTTTATTCATTTAATTTTTGACTACTTACACAATATAAAATACTTGAATTGAACTCATGCTTTAAATTAGTAAACTAATTGGATTAGTATTATCTGGTTTTGTTGTCTCTGAACACCACTTGAGTGGAATCCTACTCTGGGGAACTTATGGTCCTTTCATGATTGTTCCATAAAGTTTGATACTTAATTTCCTTGTATTATTGAGCAGGCCAAGCTTTTGTACGGGAACAAATTTACGGTGGAAGAACTGCAGGGTATTAAGCTGATGATACAGAGAAGCATGTACAGATATCTCAGCATTTTGCTTGATGGAAGAGAGCGTTTTGAAGAGGAGGCCATCACTAGTACAAAATCACCAAAGTTTCAAGACCAAAACAGTGTTATGGGTAATTATTTGCAAAGCTTATCCCTATATATATTCATATTGTTCTCTTTGGGTTAAGAATAAAGCAAGAGTGAAATGAAATGTTTACTTGAACCAGAAGGTGTATAGTATATGTGTCCCTCTGGCTATGCTATTTGTTCTTAATGGTTACAAATGTGCTGCAATTTCCAGGCCAACTGTTTTAGGGAATTTTTTTCTCAAAATAGTATTATTTCCAGCAATAAGTTCAAATATTGCTATGATAATGTTGATCATCGTATTTGTAAACAATTAGCAAACAGCAATACCTATGGTTTCAATACTCATTACTTATATATCATACTTTTATCAGGTGGAGAGGCTGGCCTCAATGAAAGTGATCAGTGTGTATATTCCATCCACCCAAGGTTGAAGCATTTCTCTGACTGGCTTCTCGACATCATAGCTACTGGAGATATGGATGCATTCTTCCCTGCTGCAACACGTGAGTATGCTCCATTGGTAGAAGAGGTATGGAAGGACCCTGCTATACAGGAAACATATAAAAGAAAAGATGAACTTCATTTCCTTCCAGATGTTGCAGAGTACTTCTTGAGCCGGGTATTTTACAAAGTCCTTGTGAACTTCTCATCCAAATTTATATGTTTTAAGTCCATAGCACCTAACCGCACACTTAAATAAACTCAATCTGGATTATTGGTGTTGTGTATCATCTCTTTTAGGCTGTTGAGGTATCGAGCAATGAATATGAACCCTCGGAGAGAGACATACTTTATGCAGAAGGTGTCACCCAAGGGAATGGTTTGGCTTTCATGGAATTCTTACTCGATGACCGCAGCCCAATGTCTGAAATCTATACAGATAATCTGGAAGCTCCACCTCAGCCTCCGACCAAGTAGTGTTTTTATTTTTACCTGTCTGTTGTCATGTCCAACACCCAAGTATTGAATCACAATCAGAATTCTGACCATTATAAGTGTTATGTTTTGTTCATAGATACCAGCTCGTAAGGGTAAACGCAAAGGGAATGTACGAGGGGTGCAAGTGGGTGGAGATGTTTGAAGATGCGCGTGCAGTAGTCTTCTGTGTTTCACTTACTGATTATGATCAGATGTGGGTTACTGCGGAGAACGGTGGGAGTGGGGCGATACTTGAAAATAAAATGATACAAAGCCGAGAGCTCTTTGAGACAACGATCAGGCACCCTTGCTTTGAGGACACCCCTTTTGTGCTGATACTAAACAAGTACGATCTCTTTGAAGAGAAGGTTAATCGAGTGCCCATAAGCGTATGTGAATGGTTCGGTGAATTCAGTCCGGTGCAGCCCCACAGCAACAGCAACAACCAATCGCTAGCCCACCAGGCTTACTACTACGTCGCAAAGAGGTTCAAAGAACTGTATGCGTCTCTCACAGGTCGAAAGCTATTTGTGTGGCAAGCCCGAGCAAGGGATCAAGTGATCGTAGATGAGGCCTTCAAGTATATAAGGGAGGTTCTTAAGTGGGACGAAGAGAAGGAGGATAGCTATTATGGTGGACCGGAGGATTCATTTTACAGTACAGACATGAGCTCCTCCGTATATGCTAATGTCGGGCAAGAGTAACACGTTCTTTATAAATATATATAGCTATTTAGATTAGAGGAAAAATGTGATATTCTTGTTGGTCATCCAAATAAGGATACTTATTGTTTGATTTGTTTTTAAACATCAATGTCAATGGTTTCAATTTCAATTACTGTGAGTTTCTAACCAGAATTAGAAGAATACGGATATGAATAGGAAGTAATATATGTTCCAACCATGGGAGGAAGCTACGGTAAACGGATGGCGAAGCAATCATATAGTTGTCGTATCAAAGGAAAATCCAAGGTTTATATAATAACTCCATAATCAATCTTTAAGAGTAAAACAGCCGAATTTCAATTGATCCACTGAGTCTCAAGGCAGGACTTTTGAACTGACAACTAGAAAAGAGTTAAAAATACACGAGGCGACTGCTCCTTCCAGAAAAATGATTCAAGACCATACAAAATGAAGCATCCAAAGAAAGTAACTGCCCAAGTGACTTGCACTACACTCCTGTTTCACACCATATTTGTTGTGTTTCCTTTCCTTTCCGTCTTCTTGGTTGACATCTCACAATGAGCAGATGGAAATCAAGAAACAGGCTAACCAAATTATGATGCAACAAGATCGGGTGTTTCGGCTTCAATAGATAATAGAGCAGTGTGTACTTTGTCCAACCAACTGTCCAGCCGATCACGCAAGGATTTGACCTGTGGAATTCCCAGAACTCTTGGCTGCACCCATGAAACATATACCGTTCCCTCAACTTGATCAATAATGCCCTCAATAAGATGAACCTGCACCAAAAGTTAACGACATGTTTACAGTTAATAGTTAATACAAACAATTCAATTTCCAACCACAATATGAATGATCACTTGTACTACCCCCACCAAGTGTCTTCAAAGTAACTTGGCTAGTAATTTCGCTTGCATAATTATATGATTACGCCAATTACAAGTTCATGTTGGGTATGGAACAAGGCCAGTAGTTGCGAACAAGAACCCTGTAAATCCTAATGGGTTACTCAAGGTCCCAACAAAATCTGTTGACTTTTCATCCATATATGTTTTAGGGTATTGGTATTCGTAATTTAGAAACATATGCATATTGGTTAAAATCATTTATTAAATACATGTCCATTTAACATAGATTCATTTTTTTATAGATAAAAACATGACAGTTATGACGGAAACCTAGTTGTACAAGTAGTAAAATTTATTGGATACTTCTGTGTAAAGAGATACTGATCAAATATGATGTTTACAAGGATAAAACTACTTTGAGAGCTGCAGGTGTTTAGATTGCAATGAAAGGTAATGGATTCTGGAAGCAATTAATGATGCTGAGATATTTAATTATCTTATTCATCATAAAGATTTTAAGAACATATGGACTTACAGAAAGGCTCTTCATAAGCAGATGCTCCACGTCCTCTACAGAAAGTTTTGTGCGATCTGCAATGATCTTCAACGGAATAGTTCGATCCTCAGATGGCCGGCTGCAACAAAGATATCTCATGTTAGTATGTTACTAAACACACAATAACAAGAAAATCTATACTTGGTCCTTGGGGTCACCAAAAGTAGCAACTCACTGCTTAGATAGGGATACCTGAAAATAATTTCCATCAAGCAGAGAATGTTGATCTTCTCCAATAACTTCTTCTCGTTCTCCACTAATGCTGGTTGAGCACTCAGAGCAGCATTGTGCACACGAAATAATTCTTGATAACGAACCAGATCCCCTGCATTAAACGCTTGGAGAATATAGTACAGCCACTCAACCTTTGTCCCTAGAAGACTCTTTATCTGCAGAAATTACTGACAGGAGTCATTTTCCCAGTAAAATGCTAAATAATAAGCCTAAACCTGCATAGCTGGTGGCAGCATCCCACTACTTTAAAAAGATTTTTTTTTTAGAAATGCAACATATCCAATAAGCATGTATGTCGTCAAAAAGCTGTTATATTAGACACACACACACAGCTCGGACAAAAAGAATATAAACCAAGAACAAGTGATATAACACTGAAATAGATAAATTATGCATCAATACATTTAATGGGTTGCTACTTAAATTTTCAGTTGTGTATACTTTACATAGATGTGTTAGTGAAAATGGAAACTCACATTTTACAATTGTGTATAGCTTAGAAATAGATATGTACAGAACAAGGAACATCAATTCAGAATATATATATATATATATCCACATTCAATCCTACCTTTTAATTCATAATAGTCAGCTTCCAACCTACTTGAGGGTTTGTTAAAATGAAGCTACAGAATCAAAGTCACTAGCAAAGGAACACATCCGTTTTATTAGACTTTGATCTTTATGCACACAAACACTTGTGGTAAACTAATCTGGTAGTTGCAGATGGTTGTTCTATGCATATCATGATGGTAGACTTTAACCAGTTCATGAATTTCTATTCATTAATGCAGGTAACAATTAGAGGAATCAGGAAAAGTACAAAAAAAGGTTGTATGCATGTCCAAACTTCAGTCATGAGAAGTTATGATTAAGTTAAAAGTTTTGCAGGTTTAGATTGAAACAAGACACTTCACAATAGCAACTAAGTGAAAGGAAAAAAAATATAGAAATTAACAGGATACTCTTAGTCTCTTACATGTAATACAAATTCAAATACAAAAGGGCAAAAAGGAATAAATTTAAACTTTCACGAAATATTCTTACAATAGGATGAGCAAGGAGTTCTCCAAAGTTATAGATGTTATCTCCCAGTAGAGCAGAAAGAGATAAATCAAAGGCCAAGTCCTAATATGACAAGAATATGATGAAACGTTAGCATCAAATGATAGCGAAAATTGGAAACAAAAGTAAATGCAGTAATAGCAAAAGATAAGCAGATCACATGGTAATGAGTTCTAATGAGACTACTTACAGAAAATGCAGTGCAGGAAGCATCATTTATAACAATCTATTCCAAAAACATATAATACTAAATATAATAATTTATTCTCTAGCTGCCAAATAAAGAAAACTAATATAGATACACTGACTGTGAACATGAGCTAAGCATAATGTAAGTTGCCCTCTAAATCAGTTCAATAAAGTAGCTACCAACAAAGAATCATATGCAAAATTAACATTCAATATTCCATTGAGAGGTGCAATATACTTCACAGTAATCAAATTATTAAGATGGGAGGGGGTCCTTTTCAAGATAATCAACAAAATAGATTACATACCAGTTTAAATGAATCTGACAGAGACTCAACTGACGTGTATGCCAGATATAGAAGAGCACTTTTGTAGAACTCAGCAAATTCCTGACGGACCTTGAAAAATTGAGAGGATACCCAGTAAAAGTTAGCATACACTGAAGGGTCAATATCAGTCATGCTGTCCAGTGTACTCTTTCCATCTTCCAGAAGCTTCTTGCACTCTTTCTGATTTCCTTGCTCAAGCTTGAAAACCGCTATTTGCATCTTGATGTAAAGGATAGGCTCCTCTATACGCTGCTCTCTAGTAGCTACAAGCTTCTCAATAACCCCTTCGAGATAACTTATGCCAGCTTCCTTCTCTGCATACTGCCGAGAGACTATGACAGCAAAGTGTGCAAGTTTGAGAAGATTGATCTTGGTCTCAAAGTCACTGATGAAATTATGGTACAGCTGTATCAAAGCATCGCCGACCTGAATTTTTTTATATATAAAAAAAGTGTTAAACATGCATAAAAAACCACAAGTTTAGATAATATATTCCCAGTTAAGGGCAAGCTAAATTTGTACTAACAACCAACAAAAGTATTCACAATGTGAGGCAAATTCTTGTCCCTAAATACCCACTAATAAATAGCTTTTAAGCAGAAAAAATACTATGAATGGATTATATGGTTGAACCCTTGGGTTGCATACACAGAATGTCATCAAATTATTGGGATGGAAACTATACCCGATGCAACTTATACTTTGGCAATTTGCGACAGAATCATAATTAATTCATTAAATTAACAACAGTTTAAACGTAAATTGTATCCTTATGTCCACCTCAATTTCAAGGCCAGGAACATTGTAAGACGATCTGAGATTCATCTACTTCCTGAGCCTCTGTGATAAAACCCCGAATATGAACAGAAGGGAAAAGTGGAGACTGAAACCATTCTACAATATAATCAAAAGATATGCAATCATGACAAACCCTCATCACACTTTAAACACCTGAATATCAGATGGCAGAAGTAGAACAAGTCAGAAAAATTATTAGTTTACTCCAGAAACTCCAGAAGAAATACTAATAACTTCATTATTATCAACCGTATCACCTTAGGTCCCCTGAAATAAAATGAATATCGAATGACCGATAATGCAAACCCATTGGGAATCAGATTTATTGAAACAAGTCTGTCATCTTCTTACTTCTATCCTCCACAAGATTATCTTTCATAAACACCCTTTCATCTTTATGTTATTGTTGATGTGTGTGTCAGTTTCATTGTGTTTTTAGTTGGGAGAGATCTAGTATGAATACTTGCAGATGAAATTTCAGTAAACAGCCTCAATACTGAATCCATGTACAAGAATAACAACCATAGTAATGAATCTCTCCCCAAGATAATATTAATCATCTGATATTCTGATTCAAGATCTATCTATTCTAGACAAGTCAAGACAGCTAGGCAAGCAATAATTCATGGTAAGAACTGATGCTTCATCTGGTTGCTACAATTGGTATAGTTTCCCCAAGGTTATGGATTTTCAAATCTTCAACTATCCCTCCCTTGGACTTAATTTATTCTTCATCGCATGAAAACAACATTTAAAACAGTACAAAAGTGTGTGTAAATCTTTTACTCCTTCTGCCCCAAAATGAGTGTCCACTTATGCATAAATTATCAAATATCCCTAAAATAAGTTAGTTAGAACCACTTGAATTTCTTACTGCAGATCCATGTGGGGCACATGAGACGAGGTGAAGTTAAGAGCTAATCAAATAATTTGGTTCAAATTATCCTTCAATTGTAACATTGATCTTGGGACATGGAGAGTACTATTCAAAATCCAATCTAGAAACCTTGATCATAAGGACTTTTAGGGAAAAACTAATGAGAAACCAGCAATGCTCAATTATTAGAAATCTCCAAATTTCCTTTTTCTTCCCTCCATATACTCAGAACAACACATTCAATAGAAAATTAATATTAAAAAAAAAAAACAGCAATCTTCCACACTTATAAGCTAAGACCTCAAAACTCTTTCAGTCTAAACTACCAATGAACCCTAATTTTCATACAACAAAGTCCCCGCTGACACCAAGCCCCAAACCCCTGTAGATTTATAAACCCTAACTATCAAAACCATAAAGATAACAACATATTTCTGCAAATCCATGTGCGCATCAAAAATGGGAGTGACGAAGGCGAGAATACCTGGAAGAAAGCGAGGGCAACGAACTGCTCGAGTTTGAGAGTGAGCTGGTGCCATAGCTTCTTCTGGTATAGATCTGCAAGCGAATTGTACCATTCGGCGAGCTCCGGGTGAGAGTTGCGAAGCTGGTCAAGGTATTCCAAAGCGGCCATGATTCCAGAGAGAAGAAATGTGAGAGAAAGTGTGGAGATGAAAGAGCTCCTTGTATTTATAATATTTGGTGGAAAATGTGAAAAATATGCAAAACCCTCTCTCGGTGCTGCTTTTCTGTCTCTTTTCTTGAGCAAAACGAAAAGAATAAAAAAAAAAATAGGAAAAACATCTCCACTAGTCCTGAACTATCTAATTTGTTTACAGATTATCCCTGAACTTTAAGTTGTTCTGTGGTAGTCCTAAAATGAAAATTTTGTTCCGCTATGGTCTCTACCGTCAACTTTTTAACAGATTCCGTTAACTAGTGCTGACGTGGCAATAAAAAAATATTTGTTAAAATATAAATAAATGAAATTACCATTTTGCCCTTACCACAACCTTCTTTCTCTTTCCACATCCTACGCTCCACACGTGCCGCCGCTGGCTTCTCAGTCCCACGGCCTCGACCTGGCCGCCGTCAGCAAGCTGCCGATCACGCTCCACCGTGCGTCGGAAGAGGAGGCGGAGTGTTGCGTATGCCTCGGACTCATCGAGGACGGCGAGAAGGTTAAGGTTTTGCCGACGTGTCGCCATTGCTACCACTCCGAGTGCGTCGACCGGTGGCTCGTCGCTCACTCGAGCTGCCCAATGTGCCGGACGCCCCTCCGAGTCGACTCGGACGTCCCGACGGCAATCATAGTACTATCAGATTAGCAGCTTAATTAATTGCTAATTCTTTTTAATAGCTCAAATAATTGAGTTGTTGTAAAGCGTTAATCAATCTCAGTGTATTATTGTGTGTACTGATAAACAAAATATGTCAGTAAAACGACCCCGTTCTGTGGGTTTCTGGAATGAGCACCAACTGTTCGATGAAATGCCTCTTATGAGTTTCGCCGCGAAACAGACCAGATCTATCGACCCACTATTCAATACACAAACTGGAAGTTTAGTATCAGATTATTAGATTAAGATTTGTTTGGATGATCTGCTAAGATATGGAAATTAAAAACATGGCACTATCTATATTTTTTGTGTAATACTGACTGGAAAGTCATGACTTATGACTCATCAACTTTGAGCTTTTTCACACATTCTTGACCTTCTTAATCACGTTTTCCAAAAGCTAATATAACTCAATTTTAAACCATATTCACACCACTGTTCGGCACTTAGACTATTCTCGTTTAGCAGCTCGAGGCGGCGTAGAAAATCAAATTACAACCTCAAGCATCGTCAAATTTGCGATTTAGGGATAAGATAACAAGGCGAGTTGCACTAAACAAGATATTTTAGATTAATGGGGATTAGAGATAGTTTATTGGGAGTGAGACATGTTTAGTATTATTGTTAATCTTGAGAAAGGGTCAAAGGTGGTTTGTTTGATGGATTGAGAACAAATCTACGGGCCTGGGCTGAGTAGTTGGGTCATGAGAATGATGAGTGGTAGGTTTGGTCCTTTCAGGCAGCGACACAGACAGTTGGAAAAAAAGAAGATGATTGAGGCATGGGCTTGTTGGGGATAGACATGTGGTAGTCCTGTCCCTTTTGTTTTGGTGCGATTAATGTCAATTGTTTTTACTTTTGCTCTGTCTTCCTCTTTCCTTTACCTTGTTGAATGCTACTTCTAGAAAGCCACAGCTCCACTCAGATGAAAATGGGTTCGGCCTATGAGAACAAGTTCCATTTCTTCGTCTCGCAAAATTTGCTCACGCAACTCCTGGTTACTTCTAGTGGTTTGGTGTTTTATGCCAATTTTTTTTGTGAATTTTATCTAATAAGTATATTCGTGTACGGAGGAAAAAAAGAATCACATCCATAAAGTTCATAATTGAAACTCAAGTAATTAAAACATGATGGGTCAAACGGTTTGAACACTTTATTTTCCTTTCGAAGACTTGAGTTTTAGAGGTTTTCAATTTCTTGAATTTTAATCTCAGCATAGTGGCGAAATTGATATGAGAAAAATGGTTTAGAATAACATATTTGTATCAAAAGTTGAAAACATAACCACCTCATGTTAGGGATATTGATTAGTCATCATCCTAGCATAAGTTAGTCACGTACTAGCCTAGCTTAGTCACATACTAGACCACCATACTCACCACCATGCTTCACTACCGCAACCATTGATTTGATTAGCAGCCACTGAGTCTAATTAGATCAAGATATATTTGGATGCTTGTAGCCTTCAAAAATTTGGGTTCTTCTGAAACTTGAGAGGTTCCCAAAAAACATAGAGGAGCTTGGTTGAGGCTTGAGGGCTACTAGGTAGAGTTGTACCAGTGGGTTGCAACTGGGGGCTTGCTCAAACAAACAATGTTTCTCACTTTTTAAAAGAAGCGTTGTTCTAAATCTCACCTTACAAATTTCACTCCATACCGTCGACAAGAAGTCTCAAACTTAATACATGAGTACCACTTAAAAAAGTGATAATTTGATTTGAAATTTTTTATAAGCAATAATTTATTTTAAATAAATAGTTTATAACGATGATATGAAGTTTTTCTAATTTTCTTAATCTACAATCTGGTAATAATTTTCATATTTTTTGTCTATAGAGAAATAGTTTTTGAGTATATTTTATAGGAAAAATGTTCATTTTAGTCCCTGTACTATCCAAAACGTTTCGGTTTAGTCCATGAACTTTCAAGTGTTTCAGAATAGTTCAAAGTTGTGCAAAACGATTGATTTTAGTCCAAAGTTGGACAAAAACGTTCCAAATCAGTCCATTCCGTTAAATCTAGTGACGGA
>JAYMTH010003797.1:0-10495 GCA_036897465.1 Pelargonium australe | reverse complement strand
TGTTTTGGTGTATCAATCAAGCAGGGTTTGTGGGCTAAAATGGGTGGCTGGCTGGCTTGCTGGTTGCCACTCATGGCTTCCACAGAAGTGTGGTCTCAGCAATCATGGATGTCACAACATATGGGTCCATGTTGGATGCTGGCCTCCTGTCCTCAAAATACCCCTTCCCGTCCTTCTCGGTGTCGCGCCCGACCCGAATAGACGCTCCTCGGTTCGCTACTCCCTGAAAAATAGGACATCAGATGCATCAGTATGTACTCTATACTCTATCATATGTATGGTCGTCCCGTATGATTATGTTAACCGTAAAAGGGTTAGTTGTGTTGTAGATATAATATCAATACATCAGTACGTACTCTATACTCTATCATGCATATAGTCGTCCCATAGGGTTAGTTGTATGGTATACACAAAGTAAAAACATCAATGCATTGTCATGTTAACCGCAATAAAGTTAGTTGTGTGCTAACGAAATGCATCATAAGTATAGTTGTCTCTATATCTAGGAGGGTTAGTTGTATAAATATACATAAAGGGAAAACGTAATAGGGTTAGTTATGTTATGAATATAATAATATGTACGTTATACTCCATTAGAGGTCATGACATGTTCCTTACAATGGGCCCAGTGATTTATTCAGGTTAGTTGTAACATATATTTTGTGAAAACACCAATATGTCGCTATGTCCTTTATAATCCATCAAATGTAAGGACACATTCCTTATAACGGTCCCTACAACCTACTCGAGTGAAAACAATAGCACATCATTACTTTGTGGATATTCTATACCTCATCAGAGGTCAAGACTCGTTCTTTAGTTGTGAGATCTACATAGTGAGAACATGTAACACAATGTTCCAGATTACTTATTCTGGTTAGTTGTGTTGTATATATGGTGGAAACAACGATGCATCGATATATACAACATGACACAATTCTTGTGACAGTTGCAAAATTGTGAGCAGGAAAGTAAATTTTCGGTTCTTTTCTTTCTTACCCATAAGAAGGTGTTGATGTCAGCTGTCTCGTGCTTTCCAGTGAGCCGGCGCTCGTTTCCTTCCCCGTAAGCCGCAATGTGCTCCTTGTGCCTCAGGCCGAGCTTTTCAATTGCTTTCTTGATAATCTCGTAGCCTCCCTCTTCTCTCATTGATTTTGTGCTGAAATACAACATTACATAATCCATTAGCATGAACTACACTTGTATATTTGGAGATTCGGACCCAAATTTGGGACACTCAAACCTGGCTCGCATTTTTATGAGTCCAGATTGCATAAATAGAACCGATAGATATTGGATCGGGCTTAGCATTGGAATTTGTGGAGCAGGTCGGGCAAACCCGCACTTACTCGCTTAGAGCGGAACCTCTAATGAATAGGAATCGGGATTGGTCTTTTCAATCCGAACTCTCAAAACGAGAATAAATAAATAAATAAATAAATAACTAAACCTGACCCAAACTTGAATTGCAAACTCTATATGTATAAGAGACCAAAGAGAGACTAATTATATATGTACCTGTAGTTTGTATGTGCACCGGCACCATTCCAGTCACCCTGGTAAGAGGGAAAAAAAAGAAAGACGAGAAACGTAAGATTAAGCGCAAAACAAGTTCCGGTATGGAAATAAAGGGAGAGGTAGAGATCTAACCGGAATAGGCTTGGGGTCGAAGGAAACAACAATGCCAGCAATCTCGGTGATCCTCTGTGGATACACAAATTACATATATCAGAATATAATAAACAACAGTCATTTCCCAAAAAAACAATAGCCTTAGTGAGATACATTACCTCGAGAATGTACCTAGAAACCCACAACTCGTCTCCAGCTGAGATACCGACTGAAGGACCTACTTGGTATTCCCACTAAGAAAACGAACAAAATTTAAGCAATTTGTTGTTGAATGAACTAATTAGTTGGCAATGTAGAAGCATAAAATCAATCTTTGTCGCTATACGGCCTATACCTGTCCCGGCATGACCTCTCCGTTGATTCCACTGATGTTAATACCAGAAAAGAGGCACGCTTTGTAGTGAGCGTCCACAATGTCGCGACCAAAGGCCTTGTCAGCTCCAATCCCGCAGTAGTAGGGTCCCTAATCAATTACATCAAAACGCTTCAAATACAGGCCACAATAAACGATCAGGAGTTTCAAGTAATGTTTGGATCAGAATTTTTGTTCGGAGATGGGAGTCTTAGGACCATTTAGTCATTGAATCTTCATCTCATTTTTCAAGATTTTCAATCCAAGCACTGCCTTAAGCTCTAGAGTTAAACTTGTTCGTTACCTGGGGGCCAGGAAAGCCACCAATGGGCCACCCGATCGGCCAGTTAACCTCCTTCTGCAACAAGGTGTACTCCTGCTCTATTCCATACCTGGTTTTCAAAATCAATTCCAACATTATTAGAGTTTAAAACTATAATTGGGTCCTCAGCTACATGAAAAGACGAAAATGGGCTTGCACGTTGCTAGAGTATAAAACTACAACATGACACCCTAAAGACTCTGAATGAGAAAGAGAATCTTTAGTGCCATTCTCACAACAAAAATCTGAATACAAACATGAACGATAAGAATCACATTCTCATTCTGATTCTTGATTCCTCTTTTATGGACAAAAATTCTAAATCGAGTACCTGGATGTTGTTATGAGAATATAAAACTATAACACTACACTCTAAAGACTCTTCTTCTGCCAATTTTGAACTTTTTTGAAAACTATCCAGAGGACAATGGAAACTTCAAAGATTCTTAGATGGAATTTGTGATAAAGATCTTGAAATGGGAATAAGAACAAAAAATTAAAAAGAGAACCACATTCCAAAGCCATTCTCATGAACAAAAAATCAGAATCCAAAAAGGAACCATGAGAATCTCACTCTCATTCTTGATTCTCATTCTTAAACAAAAAGTTCAATCCAGACGCTACCTTAACAATGCTATGAGAATATAAAAACACAGCACTCAAAAGAATCTTCTGAGGAAAATGAAAATTTTAAGGATCCTTACGTAGGTTCGGATCAACAAATTTGAAATGAGCATCAAGAATGGGAATGAGAATCTCATTCTTGTGAAAAGAATAGAATCCGATCATGAACAACGATACTCTCATAATCTCATTCTCATTCCCATTCCGATTATTTATTCTTATTCCTGAACAAAAAAAATTAATCCAAACGTTAACTTAGCGTTGTTATTAGAATATAAAAATACAACACTGGCGTTTGGATTATTAAAAAAAATGGAATGAGAATCTCATTCTCATTTCTATTTTGATTCTTTATTCTCACTTCGGAACAAAAGTTCTAACCCAAACACTACATTGTTGTGAGAAAATACATACCATGGCACTTCAGCAGCAACTTCAGGATGGCTAAAAACCTTAGCAGCAGCAGCTCTCTTGTTGGTTGGAATAGCAACTCCTTGTGGGGTGTAAGCATCACACATGACCTAAGCAAATACAATCAAAATCACACATACTATATTTGGAAAAATGACAACAAAAAAAACAACACACAAATTTAGTGCAGACAACAAAGAACCTACAAGAATGTGATCGCCTCTCCTAAATCCTTAAAGATTGCTTGTAGACTGTTTCAATAAAACAAAACACACACATAAGAATCAACACACAATTACAAGAATCAACATACAAACGAACACAAGAGCCAAACAATATGAGCACAAAACTTAGAAATGATCTCTTACAAGAGGATCACTTCGATGTTGTGCCCGGGAGCTTGGCTGGTGCTGGAACCATCATAGTTCCATTTTGGTAGCTTGGAAGGATTGCTCACCGGACCAGAGAGAGTCTGCAAATATCAGAAAAATAAAGAACCCAGTAAGCAAAAATAGCAAGAAAAGCAAAAGATTAGGTCATTTCTAAAAGGGGGAAATTTTAATTACTCTAGCTTTGCTCCTAAGGTCCATTCCAGATCCACCAATCCTGTAAACACAATTAGGAACAAAAACAAAATCATTAAAAATTCGCAAAAATGGAAATCACAAGTACTAAGCAAAAGATCATCACCAAAAAATAAAACTATATATTTATGTAATTAATCAGAGGTTTAAGAACTGAAGGTGGCCCAAAAAAAATATAAAACCACTAAACCATTTTTATCTTCCCATTAATTAAAGAAAGAAAAACAATTTGGTATGGAATCTGGCAAATAATATGAGAAATACTCACTGATCTAGAAGAAGGTATACAAAGCAAAACTCTAACCTTCCAAAAATAGAAACTCCATAAAGGTCAAAGCCTTACATGAACTGCTAGAAGATTCAAAAACTCAGTTTTTACTTGCAAAACACACATGAAATCTCAGTGAAAACAGGAAGCGAATAAGAGGAAAAAAAACACAGAGCATAAGAGTTCAGAATCGAATGAGCAACCTATGTTAAACTAACATCCTGCCTAAACCCTAACATCATAACAAAACGAAAAATATATAACACCTTAGCTGACGACGCGAAGAAACAGCAGCTCTGGGAGGCAGTTGGCGGCGGTCGGTGACAGAGGATGAGGGAACGGCTGTCAAAACCTAACCCAAACTGAAAGTCACAAAACCCTAACCAAAATGAGTGAACAAACGTACCTTTGTGGCCAGAAAATTGGCGAAAATGACAGTGGATGCGAAGGATTGTCGAGAGGAAAGAGAAAGAAAGAAGAGAGGAGGATCGAGCCTCACTTATCGTCGATCCTTTGTGGCCAGAATCTTGTCGAAAATGGGTAGGAGGTGGAGCTTGGTAGAGAGGAGGCTCGGGCCTCACTTATCGTCGATCATTTGTGGCCAGAATCTTGTCGGAAATGGGTAGGAGGTGGAGCTTGGTCGAGAGGAAATAGAGAAAGAAGATAAGAGAGATGAAATGAGGAAAGTGAGGCTGTGGCTCATCCAATAACCCAATAACCCTAAATGACACGACGTCGTCCCATGGACAAAATCTGTCACATATCAGCGACGGATCAGTTCCGTAGCTAATTCTAATCAGCCACGAAACTGATTCCGTAGCTAATTCCGTCGCTAATCAGTTCCGTAGCTAATTCAGTCGTTAATCAGCGACAAATCAGTTTTGTAGCTGATTTTGTCGCTAATAAGCATTTTCCTTGTAGTGTGACAAAGCTAGCTCTACTAAAAACAAGTTAAGCTCCTCTTTCCAAAGTTAACTAAACAATAAGCATGGCAAAGGAAACCTAAGTCACAAAAGTTCACCATTGCCAAACAAGCATTAAGTGCAAGTAATTAAGCCAAATGATTCCCACTAGCATTCAAAAATACAAGCAAATAATTAAGTTTCTAGGGCTCATTTTTAGATTAGAGCTCAAATTCTTAAGATACAAAAAAACAAGCAATCATGTTACACAATTGGCCAAATTACATTATAAGCATTAAGCATGAACCCTAAAAAGCAAACTCAATCAAGTAATCCATACATTTCATTCCCAAATCTCGATTCCCAAAGTTATAATCATGCTTCCACAACTAGTAATTGGCTCATAATGGAACAAACAATACCAATGAACAAAACAATCATCATTTCATTCATAAACATCATAAAAATTGCAATACCAATCAAGTCTATTCTAGAATCTAAAACAAAGAGAGAGAGTAAAGAAAAAGTTTTACAAGAGAAATGATGCAGACAGATGATGAAATTAATTCCAATCTTCAAGTTACAAGCTCCAATCACACTCAATCTCTCCTAAACTTCTCTCCCTAGCCTCTAAGTTACCAAAAATTGTGATAAACCCTAGTATGGCACCTCAAAAATCGGGCCTCACTATCTATTTATACAAAACCCTAAAAATGAAAAAATCTAATAGCATATAGCAGAGTCGCGACTGTGTAAGTGAGACCATAGTCGCGACTCTGGGTTCATTTTCCTTCTTCAGCAACAGGTGGAGTTGCGACTGTACCCCATTTCTGCGATAGGCATAGTCATGATTTTGGGCATGTTTTGCATCATTCTTTGCTCTTGTATGTGCATATTCGCGTCTGTACCTATTTTATGCATGAGGTACAGTCGCGATTGTGGTATTTTGGCCACACTCTAGACTTCTTTTGTCCACCTCTTCACTCCCAAACTCGAATTACATATACGAGCACCTGAAATGCAAAGACAAAGATAGTTCAAGTTATCCGAACTCATAAGATGGGTTCATTCAGCCGTAAAACCAAGAATAAAAAGGCATTTTACATCAATGATCAACCAAGTCAAGAGTGAGTGAGTGTGCATGATATATGATGACAAATGAATCAAAAGTGATGAGAATGTGATGCAAAGTTGGTGAATCTAGGACCTTGAAGGCAAGATAAGTTTGATATGAATCCTCTCACCCCCCCCCCCCCCACAAAAAAAAAAAAAAAAAACAAATCCTCCAAACTGAAGATGGAGCTCATCATTGTTTGACAGAAAGATAACAATAAAACTACGATGCGCTAAAAATTAACCCAAACAAAAACAAAACATAAATCTTTGTTGTTCTTGTCATGCCAATGTTGCCATAATCACTAATCATAAAATTTGTTCATATCATGCAATTGAGCTCAAACTGATCACAACCAAACTTGTGCAAGGGAATATGTACTATGAAAGTGATGAAGTGCTTTGAACATGCATGTGTGCAATACTTCAATAAAGCTCAAAATGAACCCAAATTCTTAAAATGACAATCATAAGTTAATGGAGAACAACAAGGGAACATGAATATACAAGTTGAGGTTTTACAACCGAATGCAATCACAAGAGTTTCAAGTCACTATAATGATGAGTCGCGTTTAACAATTAAGCACATAGTTCATAGGTCACCTACACTTTCTCTTCTCCACTAATTTGAGAGAATTTTGGACAATCACGGATCAGAAGGTCTTAGTAGGCTTGTAACGTTAGGCTGGGGCTAAGGATATGGAAGAACATGAAAATTAGGTTATAAAGTCATGAGCTTAAGACTCTAGCTATCATTTCATCTCTTGCATTCTATTCCCATTCCTAATGTTCCCCAAAACTTTCATAATCCCATAATTTCCATTATTTTTGTCTCTTTGATTCCTTTACATTTCATTTAGGGGATACTTTGTTCTTTTTTCTATTTTTCTTTTTCTTTTATTTTCTTTTTCTTTGTTTTTCACTTCTTATCTTCTTATCCCTCTTTCTTTCCTTTTTGCAAGGGTTTTTGATTAAGTCTAATTGGGTCTTCTTTTCCCAAAATGTTAGGGATTTTGACTAAGTCAAAATTAGGGCTTCAAGTTTGATGTGGCAACAGTGATCCACGTCTAGTCAGTGACGGTGGGCCTGCGCAGGTAACGCATCGTTAAGCAGTACCCTAGATGTGTGTCTGAGGAACCGCCTCCAGCGAGAGAATTAGTCTCCACACAAATAGAAAATATGTAAAAGACTGAGAATCGAATCTTCGAATAGCAATCCTAAGACAAAAAAATATTCGAAGATTGATGAATAACACACAAAGAACACGAAGAATGTTTAAGAGCGTTTTAGGGTTCTCGTGTATGTTTAGTAAGTAAAGTGACTGAACCTGATAATGTGGGCTTGAGTCTCTTTTTATAGAATACAAGCTTACATGGCCTCTAGCAGGGTCCGAAAGGTCGGCAGCTGGGTGATGTCGCGACGCCTATTGAATCTGCACTCCATTAGGGCGGACGACATTCTCAGTCTGTCTCATTGCCAGTTGACCTTGCTTGTTACTGGATTCTCACTATCTTAGGCCTCCGAACATGTGAGAAGAAAATTCCACCTCCGATGGATGTCCGGGAGCGCATAGGTTAGGATGTGGAGCCAGGGGGTGGGGGCCACATGAGACCTCTCCAGGGTCCAGGGCTGATCCCCTACTCCTTTTCTCGGCCAATGCTCTTTGTTTTGGACTTACTTGGTTCATGTCTCTAGGGGTCCCGACGGCCTCTTGGCCCCTAGGAGCCCCTGACTGGGGCCCCATGGTCTGGTGACCTTGGGTTCGGTGGCCCATGGCTTAGTGACCCTGGACGGGTGGTCCTTGATGAGGTGATACATGTCGATGGGCGTATGTCCAAGGTTTCCTGTAGCCGGTAGCTTGCAGCCTAGACGCAGTAATGCAGAAGGCGGACAGGCCTGGTGGCAGTAGACCAGGAGGCAAACATGCATGAATGTATGCAATAGGCCAGGAGGCAGTTGCATGTGGGCAGTACAATAGACATCTTTCTTTCCTCATTCTGAGCTTTCCTAGTTCAAGTCAAACTCTTTCCTCCAACTACCTCTTCAATTTAGGAAACAAGTGAGAGGGGCCTGGGAGTCTGGAACCCCCTAGGGCCAATCATAGAGACGGAAGGGAGAAGGCGAGGCCGAGCGGGGCACACCTCATGTCCGTGCGTCCCATGTTCCCTAGTGGGTCAGTGTAGCTCACGTGTCTCCCTGCCCTAATTTCTAAAATTGATACTCAATTTTGACTTCTAACCTTTATTGATTTTTTATGCCGAATCAGTGGCCATAATTAGAAAAACTATCAAATTAAAACTAGAAAACTAACAAACAAGCATGTCCCCCAAACTAAAACTCAAAATTATCCCCAACGTCTCATCTTAGAACTGAGAACACAAAACAAACTATTGAAACTAAAAATGGCCACAATACAAACTAACTAAAACAAAAAACTAACAATTCTAAATATGCACAAAAATCATGAAACTAAAACTAAAAACAATAAAATAAAGTGTCACCTATGGAAGCGATCACGCTCACGAAACTAACACTCATCGTCTGTCAAGGAAACACTAACCTCATCACTGGAGCTCTCGGAAACCAATTCATAAACAAATTGGTCATATAAGTCCTTAGCTTCATATTCCACAAACTCATCCAAATTGAATGCACTAAAATAGCAAACCATTACAAATTTTAACAATTAGGGTTTCCAATCAACTATTATGCTCAAACCAATCTATTATAATAGTACTCACCGAACAAACTAAGATTATCAATACATACTTGACACTTCCTCCTCTGCTGCAACGCTACCAGCCTCATGCTCACCAACTCTGTCCATCTTGCAAATACCTTAAACAAATTCCTTGCGATTCAAGTTAAGCAATTCCTTCTCAAAACTCAACTGTTACAACACAACAACCACAAAATTAGGGTTTCCAAACAGGATTGTGGTAGACGACAACACAAATAAACATCTACAGATCTAAGAATGCCCTTACACAAATACTCCCTACCCTGATCTAGCCAAAACATGTGTAACCAGACCAGTTATATCTTGTATCTGACAAAGTACAAAACGCGCGCCATTAACATTTTTGTAACCATACCAGAACCTAGCTACTTGTATCTGAATAGTAATATAACACTCAAAAACCCGCGCCAATAATATATTTGTAACCAAACCAATACCAAATTTCTGAGTAGTAAAATAAAACTAAAAAAAAGGGGGGGCCAATAACATTTTTGTATCCACACCAATACATACGTGTATCTGAGATATAATACAATTAAAAAAACACGCGCCAATAGCTTCTTTGTAGGCACGACAATATAGCTTATAACTTACCTCAAACCAATAATACAATATCTTAAAAATTGCGCGCTGATGCATATATTGTATCTACACCAATAAAACTTGTATGTGACAAAATATATCAAATGCAATCACTTCGAACAATATAATTATGTACCTATTCCGATTCAGTTTGTAATTAATTTACTAAAAAAACGCGTGCCATTGACTATTTAGTATCTGTACAAATAATTCTTGTAAGTAACAAACTTCGACATCAAAACGTGCGCCGAACACTATTTGGCAACCTCGTCGTTCGAGTTTGTAACCAATTCCAAAAAATGTGTTTGACCTATCTAATTTTCCTACTAAGTCGTCTTCATACCCGCAAAAAACCCACAAAAAAATATTCGCGGGGTCATGCCCGTGTCTCCTCTGCCGCCCAATCAACTCTTGGCACATGTCACACATGTATTACACATGAAAAAGAGGACATGCGCAACCTGACCGGTGGGGTGGTCAAACCCAGTCAAACAGACCCAAACCGGCAAATTCCCCCGGTTAAACCGGGACCCAGTGGCATGACTGGTTCGAGTCACAACCTGACCGGTGGGGTGGTCAAACCGATGAAACGGGTCAAAATTCACGTTTTAAAGTGTTGGTTTGTCTGATTTTTGCAAAATTGTGTTTTTAATATCAAACTAGTATGAGACCCCGTGCGATGCACGGGTTAACATTTTGTAAAAATCAGTAAAACAAAAAAACTCTAAAAAAAAATGCATACATTTGATGTATTATAATTAATATTTCTAATAGTATGTTCACAATATTTTAATAGTTTATATTTTTAGTTCGAAAATATGATTATATACATATATAAGATAAAGAGCACATATGCTAAATTCTTATAAAAGTCATGATATCATCATTTCTTTTTTCATTGTTTCTTGTACCAAACAAATAGAATGCATATGATTTTTGTTGTGTTTGTCAACAGAAATTTGAGG
>JAYMTH010003796.1:0-10496 GCA_036897465.1 Pelargonium australe | reverse complement strand
TTTTCAGTTTCCATTAATAAAATTTTTTTAACTTCTTTTTTTTTTCTTCTTTTTTTTTTTAAAAAACAATATCAAATTCAATCATTAATGTTTATATATTATATTGATATTTCTTTTTTATTGATCAACATGTAGGCTTGGATCTATGCAAATTTCTTATTTTCATTCTACACATAAAGAGACTGTTATAGAATCGATCCCACATTTATAAACTAATAATATATAAAGTTAAAAATGTTACATATTGATTATACCCAAAAAATCACAAGTTTGAAAACAAATGAAAACACAACACGTACCACCCAAAGCCATGTCACCAAGCTCACAACTATGAAGTCCGACTAGAAGTCACATGTTTAAGTCACCGGACCGACACATGACTCACCTCCGAAGCCGTCAGCAACTTCCAACGTTGTTTGGTGGAGCCCAAGTCCATTGTGCTCGCCCAACGTCAATGGTCGCTTTTGAAGCTGTCAGCGACATCCAACGTCGTTTGGCGGTGCCGAAGTCCACTGTTCACGTCTGGGTACTGTACACACGGTAATGTTCACATCTGTACTACACACATGAAACTGTTCACGTTATAGTTCACACATCCACCTAAGGTCGTACCAAGCTCCAGCGAGCCGGCCTTTCACACATGCGAGCCATCCGAAGTCGTCCCCATCCTTCCAATGGGCCTCTAAACACATCCAGAGCCGTTTGAATCCATCCGCGGACGTATGTGTCCGCGCGCGCCTTCATCCATATCCGTACGTGTCCGCGCCCGCGCGCGCCTTCATCTGTGACCGTACGTGTTCACACTCGCCCACGCGCACATTCTTCTGCGTCTGTACGTGTCCACTCCTGCGCGCACCATCATCCGTGCCCGCGCATGCCTTTGTATGCGTCCGTACGTGTCCGCACCCGCGCACGCCTCCATCCGCGTCCTTACGTGTCTGCGTCTATGCACGCCTTCATCCAAATCCCCATATGGCTCCCGAAGCACCAAAAATACTCCTAGGAACGAATGTGCCCGTATGGTACAAATTGTGTTCATATGGTACTCATCATGTGTTCATACGATATACACTCAATCTCTAAACTTGGTTCCTCCTTGCCCATTTCCCCTAAAACATTCCTTGAGCCCTCCCTTGACCTTCAAGCCCTCCTTGAAACCCCAAGCCTCCTATTGACATCAAAACCCATCCAATGATAGGTGTGTCCGTACAGTACACATTATGTCCGTACGGTACAACCCCTCATCCATCCTTGCCCGTCCAATCCACATTTGCTCCAAACTCACCCCAAGGTGCCTCAAGGCCTTCCAAGGCCCTCCCAAGTCTTTCTACGGCCATCCAAGGGTCATCCAAGGCCAACCATGACCATCCATGTCCCGTCCACAGATGGCCCTAGCCATCCATGCCCCGAGACATCCCGGTTCGTCCCAAAACTCCCTAAAGTTCCTCTTGGATGTCTCATGCTTTATGAAGCCCATCATGAGGAGTACAAAGTCCATTTGAGCATGTACGCCTCGACCCCGCGGTTCTGAGGCACATCCGAAGTCATGGCACATCCGAGTGACTCCGTGGAAGCCAGCTACGGAGTGCACAAGACATCCACACATTTCCAAGCCTCTACGAGTCGTCCCACGCTCTTGTGCTGATGGATTAATGCGTTTGCGCTTGTCCGCGTCCATTCGGACACACCTCCGCATACATTCCCATATCCATGCGCTCGCGGCACACACCGACGGAAGCTCCACGCCATCTGTCCGCATCCGCACTCGAGCCAATGCGTCAGTCCGCTCTCGCGCTTTCACATTTGTGCTTTGTCTATGCTCGTGTGCCTGTTCCACCACATCCACACACGACTATCCACATCCAAACAATGGTCCTCACGGGTCCGTCCATGCCAAGGGATCCGCGCGAGCCACGTCCACGCCTCCACGCCATCTCTCACCATGTCTCATCCATGGATGGCCCAAGAAATCTACGAGACGTCTGGACCCATCCGCGCGACATCAAAGCCTCGAGGATCACCCACCTTTGTCCACGCATCTCTTTTAGTCTCCACGAAAATAGTGTCCGCCTTCCGTCCCAAGACTTCTCAAGGTCGTCCAATTGTCACCAACCGTTTAAGCATGGTCCGCGCCATCCAAGCGCGGATATGAGACATGCCACCATGGTGCGTCCCCATATTAGGCCAACATCTTGGTCGTCCCGAACATATATTTACACCTTGTATCACCTTGGCCTCACTTGAGCCACATCAAGGGCTTTGGACCATGTCATGTGCAACACTAGCTTCCAAGGTCCTCATCGCCCTATCCCAGCTCACGGGACGGCGCGATGGGTCGGTTGCATCCGACCGTTGTGCAATGCGCCAATCGATTGACCAAAGTCAACCAAGTCTCAAAGCCTCTCAAGTGGAGTCCACTCCACTCTCGTACCATCACACGACGACAATTGGCACTCCAAGGGTTTAGTATAAATACCCTCTCTCATAGAGAAGAGGATATCTCTCGTAACTCACTTATACTTACTCTCTCTGAAAAGCTCTAGAGCTCTCATTGTGATCTTCAAGGACTTACTTTCACGCCTGAGGCGGTGTCCCAGATCCACAACCCCGTGTCATCGTTCTTTGGTGTTTTTGTCCCCGTAGGTGATAGGTACCAGGACGATCAAGTTACATGGACTGCCGAACAACGAAAGACTTGGAACATTTAAGGTTTCTTTTGCATACGTGGACAATAAGTCTCGACACCTATACATCCTAGTGTGCTTACGTTGACCCCATGATAACTCACATTTTGTGCTAGTTATTGGATCCTAAATCATGCATATTCAGTCCTTATTTGTTGTTGTATGTGTGGAAATAAATCTAGAATGCATGATAGGGCTCCTTGGTATAGCTTATTATGAATGTTGTTGAGCACACGTTCTTGTGTTGGTATCTTCTAGAAATCGATGTAACATGATTAGATTAGATGTTGAATAGTGGAAATTCTAGAATTGAGTGATCCTAGTGGTGTGAAAATCGGGCAAGTGCACCAAAGTCAACCTTGTAATAAAGGACTCGTGAGAGTCTAAGTATTGATTCTCAGGGACTGAGTAGGTGTTGTTAAGATTGTCGCGTTAATTAGTCTAAACTACTAAAACAGTAAACAATATTCGTGGGGGGGGGGAATTGATTTGCACTCAACGTGCGAGTAAGCAAGTAATGAAATTAGAAAGCAAACACAGAAAGAATACAATCAGAGTGCGTCAGGATAAGATTAAGGAATATATTATGCATCTGAATCATGAATAAACCATGTGAATGAGCATTGGGATTACCCAACCATCTTTGTTATAAGTAACCATTTTTGAGGTACGTACTAACCTTGGATTTCACATGTGGCCATGAATGACTCACACATGATCACACTCTCTAGGCATTTTGTGCACAAAGAGTATATACAATCTACCATGACGGTTTGGCTAATGGGTGAAGAGCTACCTAGAGCCTTTTGGGCTAGAAGGTGTGTTCAACCCTATGGCTAGATCCACATGGAACAACTCCCTTGTGGGGATGAAGTCCATGCTACAATAATGTATTATTACCCCGTCGAATCACACACAGCAATTACGAATAGCAACCATAGGAATCCCAAACTAATCTAATTCACCTAATCGTTCATTCATACAATCACATAATATGCTTCCAATGATGACATCCCAACCCACAATAAATTTAGCTGATCATCTTCATAGACAAAGAACAATCGGATGAACACAATCCACTTTTGAAAACAAGCATAATTAAATATCCAAATCCAAATCTCATACAAAGTATTCGATTCAACCAAGGTTCAACAATTATCCAAGATGCTAAACCAAAATATGTTCAAACTTACAAATCCCAACGAAGAGAAACAAGACTAGCAAGCAAATCGATGTTGCAAAGATCGATTCTTAGGTGTAGGAGTTGTCACACATCCTTCTCCTTCAATGGAAGCCTTGACCATCTGCTTCTCTCTCTAATTTCGTACTGGAAAAGTGTTTGACTGCTGGAAAACCCTAACTCCTTATTTTGAAATCACACTTTTTTTATTTATAAGCACCAGTCGCGGTGCTACAGCGTAACAGGTCCTACGCCGCGGCGTAACAGTCGGATTGTAATTATGGTGCGTTTTGACGGCACTGCGGCGCCAAGGGGTCGGCGCTGCTGCGTCATATTTGCAGTCCTCTTTTTTCTCATTTTCCTTCTCGTGCTCCACTCCTTAATGTATACCCGCTTGTCTACATCTGAAATAGACCATACAAATACCATAAGCGTAATATGCACTAAAAATGAGCTAAATAAGCATAAAATACGAGAAAAATACACATAAACCACAAAATGCATCACAAGTGCATGATGAAGACATTTTAGGCATTTTACGATAAAAACACGAGAATTCAAGCCCAAATGGAGGTGATATACACAAGGAACGTGCTCCTTTTGGCATAATTTAGGTCTAGATAACACGTACAAAAATGAGTTATCACCTAGCTTTGAGGCGAAATGACTATGAGAGTTTAATTAGGAAGATATGACTTAGACCATTTTGGATCACTTGAGCCATACTTCTCCCACCTTTATCATTTTGACACTAGACACTCTTTTTAAGCGTTAAACCTTTTATTCTTGTACCCTTATTACAAGCCTATGTGCTCGTTTATTCTTTAGCTTTATATTGAATTTGATCCCGCTATGCTTAATGTGAACTTGGTGCTCATCTTGAAAAAGTGAACACTAAACTTGAGTGTGGTTAGTAGAGGCAATAAAGAGAATGAGTTTGGAAATTGTACTTGTTGAATGCTTAGGCTTTTCTATTCCGATAGTGTATCATAAGTTTGGGGGGACTAGTTGTGATCATGGTAAAGAGAAAAAGAAAAATTGGACAAAGAAAAATATGAAATTCCAAATCGAAAAAGAAAAGTCCAAACAAAAGTAGAAGTAAGGATCACAAGCAGTGGAAGACCTACATGGTGCTATGGGGGTCACTTGACCCCAGTTTCTTAAAAAAAAAATAATTTTTGTAGTTATATTTTTCTGTAAAAATATTATTATCATTAAATGACCCCATATATTTTAGAAGGAAATTTTTTTTGACCTCATATTTTCAAATGTCTGGGTCCGCCACTGATCACAAGTCGCCCATAAATGAAAGAATCGGTATAGTTGGTTTTAGTGTTAATTTGTAAAGGGAAAAAGGGGAATTGTATTGGGTTGTGAGATGTGAGCAAGATTGGCATCAACTTCACTTTAGGTTTAGGATTCGAGTTTCATAAAAATCCTTTCCATACCTTCACCTAAGCATTACAACCATATATAAGACCTATTGATCCCGATGACTAAACACCTCTAGATTAGTGGAGAAACAAAGGTCACTCAACCTATGGAATGTACATAAAATTAACTCGAGTCTAGCTTGTTTGCACTATAGATTAGGAAGATCCCGAGTATGAAGGACGTCACACACACAAACACAAGTAATTTGCTATAACTTTGAATCCTTGATTTTAAATTATGTGTCAAACCCTGTGGTATGATAATTTGCATGTCAATAGGATGTAATTTTTAATCATTGAATTTTGTTGTTGGATGTCCGGTTCTCTTGAACAAAGTTGATGTGTTCCTAATTAGGGTTGCTTGTAGAGTACTAGCATTGTTAAGATTAGCATAATTTAAGTTCCTTTTTGGTTTTCTCTCTCTTTAGTATAAGGACGTGCTTGAGCTTAAGTTTGGAGGGTTTGATAACTCGCATTTTGTGCTAGTTATTGGACCCTAAATCATGCATATTCAGTCCTTATTCGCTCTATTTTAGCACTCAATTTGCCCTTGACGAGTGTTAAATGCTCAAAAATGATGTTGTGACGTGTTTAAGTGGCTTATTTTGTACTTTGGTGTATTTTGATTAGAATTGCATGAATTTAGCCTATTTTGTGCCAAATAATCTGTGTTTTAGTGCTAGTTGATTTATTGGGACAAAAAGCACAGGCTGGGAAACAAAAGAGGGTAAAAAAACCAAAGTCAAAGTCGTAAATTCACAACAGCCAGCCGGCTTCGCATCCCTAAGCCAGGGCACCGCGACGCCACCGTCAATGTCTATGCTCCAGCCTTAGACTCCCACGCCATACGCCACCTCAGTAGCTGTTCAAAATTCAAAATCAGTCAACGTGTTTTATCTCCCCCGGTCAACACGGTCAACCCTTAACAGAATCTCGGGATGCCGCGGTGACATGCCCTGGTGCTACGGCACAACCTGCGCAGAAACGTCTATAAAAGAAGTTGAAGCCAAGGGATAAGGGTTCAGATTTTCAGATCTTCATACCATCTTCCACCATCCTCCACGTTCTTCCAAGTTCAGAGAGCATTTCCAAGTCTAAGATTCATCCATTTCCATCTCATTCTTCTTAATTTATTTAGATTACTTGTTTTAATTGTTAGTGAGGGCTTGTGTTGATCATATTGTAGCTTGGGCTCAATTTGAGATCATTTTACTTGCTGGATTTGTTCTTAGATTATGTTATTTCCAGGTTTGAAATCAAGAAAATATTGTTCTTCATTGTTGCAATTTATTATTGTGTTTGAATTAGTTGAATGCAAAGTTTGATTACAATGAGTTTGATTATAATTGATGCTTGTGACAGCACAACTATGATAAACTAATCCCCAAGTGATATGGATGTAGTTGATAAGAGGAAGATGTGTTGAATTGTCTAACAAATGCCTAGATTAGTTCTTAAACAAATTAAAATTGGTTAATCATGACGGTTCGTGGGTGCAATTCCTTGATGTGGCTTGATCATCCTCGTCTCGGATCGAGTCGTCTAGTAAACTGACTTTTTGGGAGTAATATTCCCTAGAGCAGTTTATGCCCATAAAAGAGCCGAATGAAATGGTAGGATGTATGTAGGCCCCTTGAGTAGTATTATTATGGAATGCAAGTGATGCGCAGGTCGTTTGAGGCCAGCATACTCATCCTAAGTCATGAGTAGATCCACAAAAAGAACGTCGTGTACTTGAGCGGACTTGAGTGATTAAACCAAAAAGCACTAGACTAAATAGGTCAATTTAACCCATTAAATTGTGGATATCAATTACATCCCGACTCGCGTATTCACCAAACAAACCGGGTACTCATTTCTATTCTCTTCCTTTTAGCTCTGAAATCTGTTTCCAATTTAGTCTTTGACCCCTTGCATACTGCAGTTACATCTTCCACAAAATCCCCAAATCACTTAACACCACAACCCTAATATCTAGAACACAGAGAAACTAGAGCCAAGCCAAAGGCCAATTTCATTATCAGAATCAAGAATGAGTTACAATTACATTTCTTGGGGTATTAACTACCCAGCTAACTGACCTGGCTATCCTGCTGAGCTGGCTAACTAATTCTGTTAGCTTCAGCCTCAAGCAAGCAACAAACTCAAAACATAAACGATAAACCAAACGACATCGTTCCCTTTATTTCCAAAACGTTGCGCTTCACTTAAATCGCTTTGTCCTGCTACGACACCGTTTCCACCTTCTTCTTCATCTTATCTCTTTGTGACCGTTGCAGACACAACAATTTTCCCCCTTATCCACATCCTTCTCCTCAAAGATTGAAATTAGGCTAGTTACTATAGATAAACGCCTAGTCCTCCCAAGTAGCATCCTCTGGTGATGAATAAGACCATTGGACCAAACTCTGGGAACTGCTATGTTGTTGCGTTTGACCAAGCCTTGATCTAGAATAGCAATAGGAGCAACCTTGACCTGACCTTCTTTTTTCACTTGGGGAAGTGTAGACTGCAACGAATGGTGATGACCCAGGCGTTTCTTCAACAGGCTCACGTGGAATACTAGATGAATCTTGGAGCTCTCGGGCAGTTTCAGCTTGTAAGCCACAAAACCTAGCTTCTCAATCACCTGGTAAGTCCCATAATACTTAGCACTTAGCTTCATGTTCCTTCTAAGAGAAATGGTTGTTTGTCTGTAAGGATGGACTCTCAAATAAACCCAGTCTCCAATCTCAAAAGACCTTTCACTACGCTTCTTGTCATCCTGAGTCTTCATTCTGCTTTGAGCCATCTGTAAATTCTCCTTGATAAGCTTTATCATATGATTCCTTTGCTTTAGGTACTCCTCCATTGCAGCTACCTTAGTATACACATCCAGTAGGGCTAGTTGAGGGGCTTTGTAGCCATAGAGAGCCTCAAAAAGTGTCATTTTGAGGGCAGAGTGGTAATTTGAGTTATACCACCATTCTGCAAGGCTAAGCCACCTACTCCACTGTTTGGGATTTTGATGTGTCATACACCTCAGAAAATTTTCCAGACATTGGTTAACCTTCTCTGTTTGCTCATCAGTTTGGGGGTGATAAGCTGTTGACAAGCTTAGCTAAGTACCCACCAATCTGAAAAGCTCCTGCCAGAAACCAGAGATAAATTTTTTGTCTCTATCACTTACTATTGACTCAAGCAACCCATGAAGCTTGTAGATGTGGTCCATGAAACACCTAGCCATTGTACTTGCTGAGTATGGATGAGTTAAATCCATAAAGTGAGCATAATTTGAAAATATATCCACCACCACAAACAAGCTATCAAATCCTTGTGATTTAGGCAATCCCTCAATAAAATCCATTGCTACATGCTGCCAAGGTCTTGAGGGAATGTCTAGTGGTTGAAGGAGCCCAGGGTAGGCCACTGATTCAGCCTTACACCTCTAGCACACCTCACATTCTTTGACCACTTTCTCCACTTCTTTACTCAATGAGGGCCAAAAGAAATAATTTTGATTTCTTTTAATAGTAGCCTTGATACCTGAGTGTCCACCAACAACAGTGCTATGAAGTAGCTGAATCACTTTGCTCCTTATGCCCTTTTCTGACCCCAAATACACTTTACCATTCATTTTAACCACTCCTTGTGACAAGACATACCCAAGCAAAACTGTAGGATGAAGAGTGAGTTGAGTGACTAACCCTTGAGCCTCTAAATCACCATCATAGCTATCTTCAATTTCCTGCAACCACTGAGGCACTACTATAGAAATAGCTTGACAACTAATCTCAGGAACCCTTGATAGAGCATCAACAGCTCCATTTTCCTTCCCCTTCTTATATTCAATAGTATATTGTAGGCTCATCAATTTGGAAAGCCATTTCTGCTGATACATATTAGTGACCTGTTGCTTCCCCAAAAATCTCAAACTCTAGTGATCTGACCTTATCACAAAAGGATGATGAAACAGATAGTGCTTCCACCTATGCACAACCATTACCACAACCATCAGTTCCTTCTCATAGATAGAGAGACACTTGCCTTTAACCCCCAATGCTTTGCTCATATAGGCAATAGGCTTGCCTGCTTGCATAAACACAGCTCCAATGCCTGCATCACTAGCATCAGTCTCCAAAATAAATGGTATGTTGAAATTAGGCATGGCCAACTCATGAGTAGATGTCATGGCTTGCTTTAAAGCTTCAAAGCTTGCTTGTGCTTTAAGTCCCCACACAAACTTGTTCTTTTTCAGCAACTCAGTTAATGGTTTTTCTATAGTACCATAACCTTGTATGAATCTCCTATGGTAACCAGTCAGCCCTAGGAAACCCCTCAGAGCCTTCACATTGGTAGGTTGGGGCCAGCTTTTCATGGCTCCAATCTTGCTAGGGTCAGTGGAAACACCCTCTTGTGAAATGACATGCCCCAAATACTCAACTTATTTCTTGCCAAACTCACATTTGCTGAGTTTTGCAAACAAATGGTTTTCTCTTAGTTTTTCAAAAACCAACCTCAAGTGAGCTAGATGATCCCTCCATTTGTGGTTGTATATCAGGATGTCATAAAAAAAATAAGAAAAAACTTCCTCAAGAATGGCTTAAAGACCTGGTTCATCAAAGCTTGGAAGCTTGCAGATGCATTGGTCAAGCCAAAGGGCATGACCCTAAACTCAAAATGACCATGATGAGTCATGAAAGCTGTCTTAGGCTCCTCCCCCCTGACCCACCCTTATCTGATGGTAACCAGCTCTCAGATCAATCTTAGAAAAATATTCACTGCCATTCAATTCATCCAACATCTTCTCAATGACAGGTATTGGAAACTTGTCTTTTACAGTTATCTCATTCAACCTTCTGTAATCCACACAGATTCTCCAACTCCCATATTTCTTTTTGACTAGCAACACATGTTAGGCAAATGGGCTAGTACTCTCCTGAATGATGCTAGATTTTAACATTTCCTCAACCATCTTTTCTATATTGTTGTTTGAGCATAACCATATCTATATGGTCTAAGGTTAAGGGGTGTGGAGTTTGGCAACAATGGTATTTTGTGGTCATATGCTCTTCTAGGGGGTAAGGAAGAAGGCTCAGCAAACAAATCACCAAACTATGACAGTAATAGCTACAACTGGGGTTGAGTCTGAGATGTTTCACACTACTAAAAAACCTGTCTTTAACTACAACGTTTGCTCGAACATTTTTGTTGTAGCAA
>JAYMTH010003795.1:0-10497 GCA_036897465.1 Pelargonium australe | reverse complement strand
ATAATAAAAAAAAAAAAAAAACATTGTTGGGTTTATACTGGAAATGAAGACAAAAAACTGAATGCTTTGTGACAATGCAGATTGCTTTTGTAAGAAATTAACAAATTTGTTACAACCCGTGATCTGCTTAGTTCGGTGTGTATTTGGCATTGTCAACTTTTCTTGGTTTCACAACAATTTTGTGAGGTTTTCTTGAGAGCATTACAAAAAGAAAATAATCCAGAAAGGTGCTTACAAGTCTGGTTTGCTGTGAGTGTCGAGCTCAAAACATAAGGAAGTTGATTTTTGAAGTAGAATGATGCGAGTATATCTTAGCGCATTAAAGAGTTTTACTGGGGGCACTACTTCTGCTGCTTTTAAGAGCTAAGATTAAGATCAAGACAATTTTAGCTTTTAAAAGCACGTGGAGTAGTTCTTTCATGCGAATTGGAATATGCCAAAATAATTTATTCTAGATTTAATGTTAACCCAATGCTCATAATGGGCACTATTATTTGTATGTTATGCAAGAACAGGTCATACTTAGTCTATGATAGATCACCTTCTTTTACCGATCTTAGTCATCATATGCTCGCATTTGTCTTTTCTTTCTTGTCTTTCTCCAGTTTATTTGTGAATTACTCTATTGTTCTATTGAGTTTATCCTGTGTCCCGACATGCAGGTGGAAAATGCAGTAAATGCTGGTAAGCTTGTTCCAGAGGAGATAATATTTGGTCTGCTATCAAAGAGGCTGGAAGAAGGATACTGCAGAGGTGAAAATGGGTTTATTCTTGCTGGGATTCCTCGAACTAGGATACAAGCTGTAAGTTGAAACTTCTTATATTTTCAAATAAATGTCATACAAATGAAAAGAAATCTAAAACGTAGGGAAAAATTCATTATTTTGTGTTACAATCAACTTGTGGGTATTCTTGTGTTGATTTTGTACAACTTTTAGAGAGGAACTTTTGTTTAGTTTTGTGTTCTCATGTAGATTTTTTAGAGGAGTGCGGAGTTAGATTCAACTTATTTTGAGAAGAAAAAAAAAAAGCATCTTTATTGGCTAATTTTGTCATTTTAAGTTTTGATTTCATCATAGGGATGGGCCGGATGGCAACCAATCCATAACTTCTGAAATGTGAGAGCTTCTTTATTAAAAACAGTTCATCATTGAATTTTAGGGGATATTTTAATGGTATTGAACTGTCCAAGGGTACAAAAAGATTTAACCCATTGCTATATTTTCTCTCTTTCTTATCCTTTATGGTGCATTTGTGTCTTTGTTTTGTAACTGTTACAACTTTTAATATATCGGGAACTATACTATCTTCTTATCTTATATGTCCGGTACATCCTGAATTGTTTTTCAGGAGATCCTTGACCAAATTGCTGACATTGATCTAGTACTAAATCTTAAAAGCACACAAGAACATTTGGTAAAGAAGAACCTCGGAACAGGAATGTTTTCTGCTTGTCAAGAATTTCATAGCTTGAGCCATGGGCATACTTTAGAGGTGCAGATACAGGAACAAAAAGCAAAATTGAACACCTATTCAGAGCAGGTAATCTCAGGATACTTTTAATTTACACACAAATGCCAGTTTGAAATATTTGGCTCATGATTTGAAGCCATTCTGAATCTTGTTGCAGCTGTGCCCCGTCAGTATTAGCATCTATTATTCTCCTTCCCTTTTGTGCTTCACTTCTGGCTTCACGACTTGCTCGTATTCTAAGAATTGTATCATTAACATAGTTTCTTTTAAGGTCTAGGAATCTATCTTTTGCCTTTGAAAATTTATATTTATACTCACTAGTACGATTTAGCTGATACTAAAATGTTGAAAAATGGCCTTGGGATGCTGTTGGACATTAAATATTCTGTTTGCTGACTCTAATTTGCTTTGGGATGCGATCTTTTGAGAAGTGAGGTTTTTTGGGCTGCTAAAAAAATTCGTACTTCTCTATCAACTTCTCTTGTTAAGTTCATCTTTTTTGGTGGATGATTGAAATTGCTCATTCGAGTTTATATTTTGTACTGCGAAAGAAAATTGATAGTCTTACGAACTGATGGTTCCTTTCTTTTCAGATCAAGCCATTGGAAGAGTACTACAAAAGAAAAAATATACTTCTTGATTTCCAAGTGGCTGGTGCGCCTGCAGAAACCTGGAAGGGCTTATTGGCTGCGTTGCAGCTCCGGAATGTAGATGCTGTCAGTACCTCACAGAAGCTTACGGCATGAATTGGCCAAAATAACATTGTTGGGTTTATACTGGAAATGAAGACAAAAAACTGAATGCTTTGTGAGGTATAGTATATATATGGACCCTATAGTCAATAGTTGATTTTGATATCCCCTGGTGAATGTTCAATTTGGCTTATTTGAGCCTAGTTTAAAGAGTGCCCTACAGTTTTAGGTGAGATTTTGTAATGTTGAGGCAAAAAGAAAACAAGCAGTGAATGACACTGGCCTGTATGACAATCCTTATTAATATTGTATGCTATGTAATATATCATAGAGATTTACTCATTTCTCTGTTTCTGCATCTTAGCTAGTTGGTAATAAAAGACGGGTTAAAACTCTAATTTGATCCCAGAACTTTCGTTTATGGACTCAATTTGGATCGCCATATTAGCTAATTAATAATTCTATAACAGGGAAACTGACAAGACCATTTTGGGTCCATATATGAATGTTTACGAATCATTGACCAAAATTGAGTTTTTTTTTTTCTTTTTTTTCAAAACTTCCCTTAAACGTTAGACACAAGGAGAGGAGGGAAACAATAAGGTCTAAATTGTTCTACTACAACATTAGAATTGCCAGCATTCAATTTTTGTACAGAAACAAGGCAAAAAATGTAGCTAAAAACTCACTACTTATTTACATCTCATAATATGCAAAAAGACAATAACTAATATACACTCACTGATCGCTATTTATCCACACATCTCTAAGGAGTTGATATCTGAGGGCTCTTTTATCTTCATCTTCCTTAGATACTCGGTTGGTCTTTTTCGAAAGAGGTGAGGACTGAGAAGCATCAATGAAAATTGATGCCAAGGGTAGGTTCAATTCATCAAGCTCATCATCACTAGTGTATGATTTCCTAAGCACTGAGGAGCCACTTCTTCTCAACACATTATGACCCCCAACTTCTCCAATAATACCAGATACTGAAGCCACTGAAGGTGGAGTGTAGACAATCGGAGCTGCAGCACATGGGAAGCACGGGACAGACTCCTCCACGGTCTCAAGTGGATCCTGTATCAAAATAAAAACATTATAGGTAGGCAGTTTTGTACACTGCATCAAGAAAAAGTCCGGGGGAGGAAATGATTTGATTGATCTTAAGACATCTCATCTCATATCCCGACGAGGAAGGGTTTGTCTAAGGGCTATCGATTGGGTTTATAAAAACAAAGTAAAGTGTACATGGCACAAACCTCAGAGTCCAGAGCTTCGAGCACAACATCTGGAATTGGATCAGGGCAAAACTCATCTGGAACAAAATTGTCAGTAACCCTCTTGATCAATTGCAAACCAAATGCAGGGCATACCTTCAAAGATGGAAAAACAGAAAAGAAAAGTTCACAGCAAGTTCTAATAAATAAAAGACAAATGGAAAATTCCTTATGTTGAACAGGAAGGATCTGAGTTATAGGGTTGAACCTCTTTTCTGATGGATCTACTCAAGAGCATATCCTTTGGAAGCATCATGAGATCACTCAAAGCGTTAAGGAGATGGAAAGACTTGAAGGATGAATCTTGTCTGTCATCGTGGTCAGTCTCATCTTCAAGTGGCTCATCATCATTCATACCAAATAGGTCTGCAAGCCATCTAGACCAGTTTCCTATCTGATATTTATAGAAGAATACAATGTAGAGAACCTTAAATCAATGCCACAAAAATCCTGGTTGCTTTTAATTAAACAAACAACTTGTTGGTTCCATTTGATGATATGATATCTCTTGATCAGGTGCATTAAAGGGTTCTATGAACTTTTGGAGGAACACCGAGGATAAATATTAAATCATGACCAAAATAATACCTCCAACAAGAAATTCTCACATAACTGCACAAGCCCTCACGACCAAAGTAAAGCTAATCAAATGCATGGTGGTTTAAAGTAGCTTTTTTGGAACAATGTTCAAATGCTGGTGGTAAACTTAACAGAAAAATAAGTTGGTATTTGATATGGTTGAAGATTTGAACTAGAGCACAGACTTTTTTACCCCTTATTTTATATCCACATATATCAGTATTCAATGTTTGAGAAAAAGACCCATATCTATCACAATCTTAAGAAATTGTCAACTGGTCAAAATAAAAGACAATAGTAGCCTACGGGAGAATGAAAAACATCAATCACAAGATACTCTTGACAGCAAATTTAGCATTGCTTACCGCAACTTTCAGCTGTGCACCAGCCCCGAAGCTTGTTTTTCCAGCTGGAATAGGAAGAACTTTAGGGTCACTAATGGGGTCAGATACAGGATCAGTAGGGATCTCATCAGCAGATTCTCGAAGAATAGCATTGAACATAGCCACATCTAATCTAGCCACACACTGCTCCATTATCTAGATACATAACAAAGCTGCGTTATAAAGTTGTATACTTAAAGTTATACAAGATATAGAACTTCATATCTGATAAAACCAGCAATAATCCATAATTGATTGATGAAGTATTTTCATAGTTGACATCTAATTTGGAAAGATGTCAAAAACTGTAATGGATTGTAAGAGTACGATAACCCCCTTCCATAGAAAAGTAACTCTTCTAGAAATAACATGGATCTAACATTACATGTGACATCAAGTTTCCAACGATACATTATGTGCAGAAGATAGCAATACAATCAGAGTGTTATGAAGAATATATATATATATAACAATTAGTTAAAAAAAATGTAGTGGAAGAAGAGAATACGAGCAGTGGATCCCAAAGACTTTTATGCTAAAGGATCAATATAGCCGACCCCAACATTGTTTGGGAAATGAATCGGTTCTTGCTGTTGCTTATAAATTGTAGGAAGTTTCTTATGGTATGTAGACAATGATGTTGATAGTGAGTTGAAATAGAACAGTTTAACATACTACATCAATTACTAAAGATAATATTAGAATGGAACACACTGTTATGGATTTACCAATCTTGTTAGCACAGGCAAGCAGCCACACTCGTGTCCTCCTGCTCGAAGAGGACAAAGTCTTTCACAGGCATCCTTGAAAGCCTTCTTCCAGAGCTCTAATGAGAAGTTCCCTTGATCCTGATCTATTGAACTAGATGTCCTTTCATAGTTTATCTTAGAGACAGAACCTACAGCACAATCAATTGTCTCCGCAGCAGCAGACTGCATGTGTGGAGTCAGGGTCTGGACAGAAAACAGGAAACTAAACCAAGTCAGTACAATATTGCTAGTTTAAAAATATAAAAAAATGAAACCTCCAATAATTATGACTACAGTCCATTATGCAATCAAATGGGCATTTAAAATAGAGAAGGAATTAAGGTGCAACCTGCCACCAAATTGATTCAACAATTCGAGAGAAGATCCAACTTTCAATCTTTTCCAGTGCTGATATGAATGTATGAGGGTCATCCCAATCACTCATACTTCCAGACACACCAATTTTACCTTCCTTCTTGGTAGGAGACAACTCTTTCCATTTTAATGAAGATGATATCCTTCTAGTTCCCTTTCCACCACCATCATTGCTTTGTTGATATGCTCCAGCAGAACGCGGTAGCTCTGGGTTCCAAATGGCTTGGCTGATTATGATTGCTCTCAAGACAACAGAATTTGACAGCCAGAATGTCAACCTGAAATCAGAGTGAAGATATATGAGAATATAAGAAAGTTCTGGAAACTCCTTGAAACAGAAAGGCACTGTTTTGTTACGCTGTTTGATGCACAAAGGAGAATAATATGGAAAATGAACCATCTTTGTGGTATATTTATTTTCACAAAAATATTTTACACAAAACAAAGCCTAACAAATACAATTTTGTTCCTTTTGAAAGCTGTGCAAGTACGAGGACTTGAATGTTTCAAGCATGTAACTGTCATTCAACTGTATCATTACATTCATGAGACAATTGCTATAAACAATCAAACTTTAACATATGAGTTTTTCCCCCCGCTAAAGCCACTAAGTTCATGTGAAGATAAGTGGTCTAGCTTTTTTCCTTGTAAGAACAAGACAATCCTATTTTTGTTCAATCTAACTTTGTAGGAAATTCAAAAGAAAACAGCATAAATCAAGGTGATAATCAATTCAGAACAATAAAATAATGGTCAAAATGTACCTTGGAACGTCATTTCCACATGCTTTTGCAACCAAAACTAATCCTGAAACAGCACTTCTTGCTGCATTAGCTTTTCTTTCTCCTGAACTTTCTCTGCAAGCATAAAGATACAGCCTAGAAAGGCGTCTAGCCGGAGCATGGACCTTGTTCATTGAACTTCCATGCTCAGCAACCACAGAGTAAAGGGCAGCCTCAGTTGCAGCAGCTTCTCTCAACTCTCCCTCGAGCATCTTTATCCTTTGCTCCAATTGCTGGACTTTGCAGTCTACAAAGGAATTTCTGGTATCCGCTAAACGTATTTTGGCGTCTTTTCTGTCGCCGCTATTGAGGTGTCCTTCACCATTCTGTGCATCTCCTTCCCTGACTTCTTGTTGATCACTACCTACAAAAAGTTTCCTATCTGTTTCTATTGGTGATCGAACAGATTTCACATGCTTTAATCTGTCACTTTTCAGGACAGTTCCCTTCATCCCAAGACTTCCCTGGTTTGGGGAAAGTGTGTCACTTTCCAGTGACACTTGTCTTTTAGTATCATCTCGCGAGAAAATATCAACTGTTTCATTTTCAGTACATTGCCTTTTCAGCTCCAAATTTTCACTTTGACGTCCATTTTCTAGCTGTTGCTTTCCATCTCTATCTTCGGGAAAACTGTCATAACTATCATCAGCAGTTGTAGCCTCCTTACTGTTCAGTTGAAACTCATTAGCAACTTTTTCATGAAGCTTCTGAGGCAAATCTTTTAGATCACTGGTTCTCATGTTGGTTTTGGGCTCTTCCTCTATAGTTTCATAAGCTAAGGATGCAAAAGACAAAGAAACAGTATCAGGGATGTGAGTTTTTATGAATGAGATTGAACTAAAATTGGGCGAGTCAGATGTAGAAGAATGACCATGCACAGGGCTTCCGGGATCCGATGATAAATCCACAGACGACGTGCAAGATGAACTCCCCTTCAGATTTTCTTGTGGTGTAATCTGTGGCATCATATTGGATGTGTTAAACACCACTTTTACAGGCGAGGCATCCTTTTCATCCTCTCCAGTGCTGTTAATCATTCCCGCTGAACCCTTCTGCATACACAACACCATTCATTCAATTTTCAGTATACCAAACTTTTTAAATAAAAAAATTGACGTTCACTGATAGGACATTTCATAGTGCCATGCCCTTAAACACACAACGGTGACCAATAAACAGGTCAAAGAAGGCTTTCCCAGATTAATTCACCAAGAAGATAAAGTATGGAAACTATTTATCGCCCTCATTCTCATTTATATATGCAATGGCTATGAGAACAACCCGTCAATACTAGAACAGTTTTGTAGTAGAAAATTTATACAAGCTAAGCTAGAAGTTATAATAGGGATGCTTGAAATGGAAATAGAAAGGAAATAAAAACATAATAATGAATACCTCTTCAACTTGGGGAGGCAAACCCCCATTGGATTCGAAAGCTGAGGTAGAAACAGTCTGAGATGAATGTGAGGAAATATCATCATCAGTGAAAGAGCCATTCTCAGCTTCTTCAGCATATTCTTCATTCATCAATGCTGAAACAGAATCCCCACCATTTTTGTCAAGTGACACCTCCTTGGACAGGCTTTCCCTTGACGAGGAGCTGGTGCGTCCCTTATTAATTCGCTGGATTTTCATGGACAAAATTGGTTGATCCGTGTTACGAAAGTTCCTTTTGCAGTTCAAGGGAACATTTACGCTTAACATGTTCCTTACAACACCATAGTCTGCCAAATCTACAATGGCTGTTCCTAATAACTGGCCTTTCACAGTCTTGTCTCTACGAGGCTCGTACAAGTTTAATTCCAAGCAATTCTTCTGAAATGCATCACCACCACCAGTTTTGGTAGACATTTCTCTCAGAAGAGTCACACGAAGCTTGAAGGACTCGTTAAACTCAATTCTCCCTTCACCAACTATAGATCCAATTGATGGGACAACAGACTTTGTTGTCCCCGAACTCCGGTCACCATTATCCCATTGAATCAGGACGGAGCGGAGGGACCTGAGAGACTGTGAAGGAGGCCAAGGCTTAATTTCCTCAATGTGAATCAGATAATCAACTTGGACCGAGGGACTTCTTCTGTTGTTTGCCTTCAGACCTAGAACCATTGTTGCACTGAAATTGATTGTCCAAGTTTGATTGCACTGAGTGTACCTTTAGATATACCAGTTCAAAACCAGACCCTACAACAACAAAAGAGAAAGAGAAAGTTATGATTGCAAAACATACATCTAACATTAGATGACAAAATCACAAAACTAGCACAAAAAGTAAATAACAATCTTCCCCATTTGGGAGCAAGAAATGCTGGTAAAGAAACAACTCAGGAGCTTAGATCTTACACTTGCATTATCTACAACTCTTGAGTAAATATAATATACAACCAACTGAACTGAGCAAAACACTTGAACTGCCCAGCTCCATGAGCAGAAACTTAACCAATCATGAAAAGTAAAATAAATATTTTTGACTTTGATCTTTTTGCCTCTTTTCAAGCACTTTCTAAGCAACCAAACAGAACAAATGCAATTTATGTACAAGGTAACAGTACGCTAATGAAAACTGAAGAAAAAACAAGCAATTTTTTCTTGAAAATTTCCACAGTAAACAGAAACGAACAGAAAGAGGAGAGCTTCAAAAAGCAAAAAATCTGCTATTTTTAACTTCTGGGCACAAGTGAAATGCAGCAAAAAAATCTACTTGAGCTACTGAATATCAGATCCATACATAATAACCACGGTGCAACCAAAACCTTTCAGTTCTTGAACCTCAATCACTCATTTTTATTGTCACAAATCACAATGCAGAACCCATCAACCCATTCCCTTAAACCCATAAAATGAACTCCCAAAAAATGCATTTAACATCGAAGAAGCTCGAAAATTTATGAAACAAAGACCTGTGAAATGATTGGCCGCAAAAATCAGAGGAGAGAGAGAGAGAGCAATGCATGAAACGAATCGTTTTGCAGGAGCTTGCAAGCACACTGGTACTGAGATTTCTGAGGCTCAGAGCTCATCAGCTGAGATTGTCTTAACTTCAGATTAAGAATATGACGAAACGACGACGTATGTTTATGATTCCAGTCTTAAACCGTCCGGTCGGTGTCTTTTAGAGCTCTGTTTGGTAGCGAAACGTGGTTTTCATTTTTTCGATTAATTTAATTTTTTTTAAACTATATCTAAGACTCATTCATGGAGAAAAAGGTAAAAAATCATTGCAGTGAGAGCAACACGCGCGATCAAGCACGTGTGTACGACGTGCCATGTGTACTGTGTGTGTTCTCGGCAACTCGGGGGTTGTTACTTGTCAGCTGAGCGAGTGAACAACCGAGTTGGTGATCCACCAAACTCAGAAGTACCCGAAGTTTGACTGGGTGGTGCGTGTGTTTAATTGGTTGGACCGCGCGTGGGGAAATGGACAAAACAGTGTGTGTTAATGGATGTCGTTTTCAGGCTTAGTTGGTCGTATTTACTATTAACCGACACAATGGAGGGATGGTGGGACTCACGCCTGACGCTTTGCTTCTCTTTCCGTGGGCTCTAATTGGGCTTTGTTGGGCTTCATTAGCCCATTGCTTTTGGGCTTCTTCTCTTTCTTTTGAGAACTTTTTTTTTTTTAAGGATGATAATACTTTTATTAAATCAAATCACGGGATAACACATCCAAAATGTCAATTGGGCTTTGAACACCAACTCAACTAACTGAGTCTGACAAAGAAACAGACGACTGAGCAAGACAATGAGCCACCTGATTCGCAGACCTACTAACAAAAGCAAATTGCAAACGAATAAAATTAACAGCTAAAAACTGAATATCACCAATAATAAGACCCAAGGCACTGGTTAACACCTCCCCTCCGGTCTCGATAGCCCGAATGACTCGCTGAGCATCCGACTCAATGATCACGCTGCTCTATCTTTGCGTCTTCAACCAACTTAACGCCTCACGAATAGAAAGCGCCTCAGCTAACTTGGGATCCACTACCTCTGGCCAAACTGCCCGGCCACCCCCTAGCACCCGACCCTCCCCATCACGGCAAACCCACCCACCTCCAGCCCGAGCCACTTGCTCAAAAATCGCAGCGTCCGTGTTCACCTTCACCCACGGGCCAGCTGGTGGAACCCAGCGTTTATCCTCCACCCGAACCGCTACACCACCACCTTGCATGGGCGAACTGGACCGG
>JAYMTH010003794.1:0-10497 GCA_036897465.1 Pelargonium australe | reverse complement strand
TTAACCAACACTGCTCGCCAGAACCGGAATCCTCCGACTCCTGACCTTGATTGAGCCTCTGACGTTCACGCTTCGCCGACCGCCCCCCAATCCTCCCTGGCTCGCCTTGACTCGTCACCAGTACCGCCCACGAGATCCTTAGTCCTCCGCCTTTGTAGCTGTGATCGTGCTTCCTGCCGTTCCCACCTCTCCGTTCGCCGACGTCGACCGCCGCCCGATCCTACCCTTGTCGCCGCCTTTAACACCTTCAATAGAAAAACTCTAAAACCTAACTGCTACTAGAGTAGAGAGCACGTAGGGAAAAACTATTGAGGTGACACTCTAATATGCATTATAAACATCTTTTTTGGTCCAGCTTTTATAATATGTATAAATGACATGTATTGTTTCATATAAATTAGAAATTTGAAGCGGATAATATAGCAATTTGCAAAGTACTAAAAATCAATCGTCGAGTTAGATAAACAATTTGCAAATGACATATTGACATGTGTTGCTTCACAATAATTTTTTTTCTTACAATTTAAAGACAAATAAAGAAATGACACGTGGAAAATAAAACGAGAAGGTGGGCCCGGGTGGTGACGCGGAGTAAGCAGCACCAGCCAACATTGGGGAGAGGAGAGGAGAGGAGAGGAGAGGACCAACCATATATAGCTAAAACCATAGCCACACTGAGCGGCACACACTTGCTACGTGAGTTCCAATATCAGCCTCATTTCTCAAATCCTCTCTCTCTCCGCTTCGCGACTGCGAGAGTGAGCTTTGGAAATGGCGGTAAGCTTCCACACTACTCCCTGCTCCATGATAAACCCTAACCCTACCAGAAGAACCACCACTCTATCCAATCCTCTTCTCACCAAACAGCCTTTTAGCCTCACCCTATCTCCCTCTCTAACCGCCAAAAAATCCCTCAAATTGCACTCCAGAAATCGAGCTCACAGTTCCATCAAATGCTCAGTTTCTGAAGTTACCGAACCTTCCACTGGTAAATTTCCACCTGACTGTATTGATTGTTATGCATTTCGCCGGATTTGAATTCATCAGTGCTCTCATGCTGTGGATTTGATTGAATTTGAACTTAGCAGTACTTTCATGTCCTGAGTTCATATAATTTTCATTTGTTTCTGGAATACATGTTTTCAAGCATATGTGGCTGCTTTAGGAAATAACGAAACTAACTGCAAAACAGTGTCCTCTCTGCGAAGATTGCTTTACTATTTTGGAATTTTGATTTCGAATGCTTATCTGCTCACTTTTAATCCATGTCATAGTTGTGCTTTAGATGGATTTAGCGCCTGAAGTGATACATACATACATATACATCTAAGGAGACAATTTTGATTACTTTTTGTTCTCTGTTTAAGCAGAAAAAGTGTTTTTACTGTTGCATTTTTTTCAGCGCTTTAAGCATGTATATATATCTGCCAGTATTATAATCTCAGTTTTGATGCTATGTCAGAGATAAAGAACCCAGTGTTGAGGAGAAATGACATAAGGAATATAGCCATAGTTGCTCATGTAGATCATGGAAAGACAACTTTGGTCGATTCAATGTTGAGGCAGGCTAAGGTAACACCTTAGAAGTTATAATCTATTTTTGTTGGGCTGTAATCTGTATGCTCTGCATGTTAGCTTCCCAGGGAATATGATTGTGTCTAAATTATGTTTATGATTTCCAGCTATTCAAGCTAATATATAAATCAAGTTGTCACTCATCCCAATAATGCTCATGCTCTGCAACCATTTGCATATGTGTTTCTCTCACTTTCATTTAGCCCCCTTTTGCTACCATCTTTGCATTGTTAATCATTAAGAATCGACCAAAGTCACCTTACTGTAAAGTATCTTCAGCCCAAGTAACCTTAATGTAAAGTAGCTGTAGTAATCAAGATTACACTAGAGCTGAACTTCATGACACTTAGAGTGTTCTGGTTAAAAAGGAGTCTATAGTATTTAGAGAATGAAAGGAAATCACAAAAATGGAACAATAATTGGATTTGTTCGGAATGATATATTAAAACATGATTTTGATATTGGAACACACTTTATTCTTTGAGAACCCAAGCAACTGCTCTATGGCATTATGTGTCTCAGTAAATTCTGACTATGTATATGTGTCTGTAGACTGGGCTTTAGATAAATGGAAGCAAGCATATATTTGGGTGGATGATATACAATGCATTTTATGACCACTGATAAAACAACGCCTAAAAAGAAACTGAAAGAAATGTATTTTGATATTACTTATTGAATCCAGATTTTGAGATTCTAATGGGATGTGTTTTTTTTTTTTTTTTTTTTTTTTTTTTTTTACTTTTGTCACGAACTGTTCACAGAAATTTATTGATCAATGAATGTAAAACAACTCTTAGTAAAGCACTCGCTATAATACGTGTTCCCTGCTGCCTGACTGATTATAAGTCCTTCATATACCCGCGCCCCCTATAAGGAATTGGCTTAATAGAATAACTTTTAATTAAGCAAGCTTTTGGTTCCTTCACTATATCCACAAACATTGAAATATCAATGCAAATAAAGACTTTCCAGAATACCGATCGAAGAAGTCCATATCTAATTGAGTGCTAGTACGACTTGAATGGAATATATCACCTTTGATCTCTCTTTGTAAGCATTTCCTCTGTTTTTATATATCTACTACATTAGAACCTCTCCTTATCTTATCAGTCGAATAACTTCGTACCTACCTCATTGTATAAATATATCTTGGGATGGATTGGTTTCTCGCTATACAAAGAGTTCCGACCTCTCAACGTTTAAGTCTTGAAAAAGACATGGTAGTTTTACAAGAAGTCCCTTCCTCCCCGCTGTGGCACATAAGTGCAATATAAATCTAAGGATAGATTGATGGATGTGCATTCCTTATTCTTTGTGCAGGTATTTCGCGATAATCAAGTTGTACAGGAAAGGATAATGGACTCAAATGATCTAGAGCGTGAAAGGGGAATTACAATACTTAGCAAAAATACATCTATCACATTCAAGGATACAAAAATTAATATAATAGACACACCTGGACACTCTGACTTTGGAGGTGAAGTGGAACGTGTCCTCAATATGGTAGAGGGGATTCTTTTAGTGGTATTCTTCTATGACCTATATCACTTTGAAAATGAATCTACATTTTATTCTGATTGTTCTTATGATTTGATCATTTTATAATTTATCATGGTGACTATCACACATCTGATTGTCAGCAGCTTAGTAAAATTAAGCTTTCCCATATTTTGTTTTTTATTTTATTTTTTGAATCCTGGAATCTGGGAATATTGGTTATTCATAAATTCTCTATACTTTTTTTTTTTTGTTGTTGAAATAAATTTGCTATACCTGAATTTATTGGGATTCCACATCTGGCAGTTATTAGGTTGAAGCTATGTGCCACCTCCTCCCTTGTCACAAACTGAAATTTTATCATTAAAGATTCAAAGCCCTAAGAGAGTAAAGTTGCATCTGTTTAAAAGGAACCTTGTGTTTGAGGTAGATCTTTATATGATTGTTTCTTACTTTGCGATCCTTTTTCTTCATGTGTCCAAACCTGACACTATTTTCTCTCATTATTTTGTTGTTAGATGAAACCATTATGAAAGGCAAGCTAAGAAAAAAAAAAGTATTCATCATGCTAGATCTAGATGTCGAATTGGTGCTCGTTGGTATGTGTAGTCAGAGATTGTGATTTTCATTTTAGAAGCCTGCTTTACTTCATGGGACTTTGGCCACCTTAACTAAAATCAAGAGTGTGCTTGAATCTTGAGTCTAATTCCAGTAGGGTACTATAACACCAACCAAATAAGTGTTCTTGACAGCTTAAATGTTAAGTGATTGTAAAAAGGAGAGAAAAATAAGTGTTTATGAATATGATTTCTTCTTTCCTTCTATTTTTCACCTTTCCCTTGCTTATTTTTGGTGGTGTTCCCTTAGTACAGTGTCTTAGATGATATCATTTCATTTCAATATTTTACCTTATGTGGGTGTATCATAGAGATAATTGATACAACACTTTTTTTACTGTTTTACAGGTAGATTCTGTGGAGGGTCCAATGCCGCAGACAAGATTTGTTTTAAAGAAAGCTCTTGAATTCGGCCATTCTGTTGTTGTCGTTGTCAATAAGATTGATAGATCTTCCGCCCGTCCTGAATTTGTCATCAATTCCACTTTCGAACTATTTATAGAACTAAATGCCACAGATGAACAGGTTTGAATTATTTTAAGCTCATTTTGATATGTGATGCATTTGGATGTTGGTAAAGAAACCAACCTTCTCATCCACCCTTGTCCGCTTTCTGCATAAACATAAGCTTGATGATAACCAGTTGAAGTGGGGTTATCGGGCATTATTTAAATTATGACCGCTCTGAAACTGTTTGATCCCACTTTGAGAAACTGTCATTCCTAGATGCAACCTTAGATTTTTTCCCCAACTTTCTAGATAATGTGGCTGCTTGTATTTCATTACAGAACATTTGAAATTTCACATCTTTATGATCATCAACTTGCAGTGCGATTTCCAAGCAATATACGCGAGTGGCATCAATGGAAAGGCAGGACTGGATCCTGATAATCTTTCTGATGATCTCGGGCCACTTTTCGAGACCATAGTCAGATGCATACCTGGACCACGTATTGAAGAAGGCGCAATGCAAATGCTGGTTAGTGGTTGTCCTTTAGGTCTCAATTTTATTTTATATGCCTGTATGTTTTCTTAATTCTAATCATCTTGTCCCTTGTCAATTCAATTAATTAGTTTCATCTAAGAGAAGAACATTTTGTTTCCTATAATTGGATATAATACTTGTCATCCTTCTGTAAATAGAATCATTTCTTCGAATTCGATATGTCTTAGGAATGTTAGTTTTATAATTGAATCTCAAGGTATTTTGACCATCTGTTTTCATCCATACAAGTCTAGTTATAAATTTCAATGGAATAAAATTTATTTCAAGGCCATACTTGATTGCTAAAAGTAATAAAATCCTGCTCAGAGCATTTGATGAAACTGATACTATAAATAGTTTCCTGTGTTAAAGCTTTGACATCTTATAGTTCTGTGGTGGAGGTTCTGTAACATTTTTTATTCTGATAATTGGTTGGTCTTCTACGTGAATAATTAAGTTGTTTCGGTCTTGTTTTACCTTTATTTCATTTTTAATATTTTGCTGTCTGCATGAACTACTCCTACCCACAAATATGTATAATTGTCCTCAACATTTATCAGGTCACCAATCTCGAGTATGATGAACATAAAGGACGGGTTGCTATTGGACGCTTGCATGCAGGTTCTTTGCATAGAGGAATGGACGTGAAGGTGAGCTTGCTTTAATATAAAATCTATGGCATGCACCACTGTGTTTCTCTTGATATACAATTTAGTCATTGCAATTTGGAGGATAGTGACAATCTTTTTACTGAACCTATACTGTTCATGTGTTAGAGAAATTATATTCCCTTCAATCATTTTATTTCTTTATTAGGAAATAGAAAAATGACAGACATATTTATCTTCCTGTTAATGATTTCAATTTTCCAGGTATGCACCTCAGAAGATGCATGTCGATATGCTAAAGTCAGTGAACTTTTTGTCTATGAGAAATTCAACAGGGTTCCTGTTGACAGTGTCGAAGCAGGTGACATTTGTGCCGTCTGTGGACTTGATGATATTCAGGTAGGCATTATAATATTTTTTTCTGGGATCAGGGCTCTATTTGCTTTTACTGTTCTGATGTTACATCTACGATATCAAATTTATTATTAAGATCATTTTCACCTACCGAAGTTTCCTACATTGCTTTTTAAGAATTTATAGTGATGCTCTGTATTCTTCTCTCAGATTGGGGAGACTATTGCTGATAAAGCAAATGGGAAGCCATTACCTGCCATTAGGGTGGAAGAACCAACAGTTAAAATGTCTTTCTCTATTAACATTTCACCATTTGTCGGCCGAGAGGTATGTTTGTTTCATTATAATCTCCAAAAGATGTATTACATTTTGTTATTCATTATCGTAACTGTGGAATACATTGGATAAGGAGGTTATCGAGTGTGCTTGGTTACATATTATTCATGAAACTATATAGTGCAGGTAGGTTACTTGTATAACAGTAAATGTAGAAGCATATTCTATAAATAATAAGTTTGATTTGCTTTAATCCTTGCTTCAAAGAATCAAACTAATGCTAATCCAGAAGTCCTATGTTGCTTGGAAATGTTCAAATTTTGTTATAAAACAGTTAACTGTAGAATCTGAAGCTTTGGAAGTGCCTATCTCCACTTAATATTTTTAGCATTCTGCAACTCATTGCAGTTCAGTTGTAACTTGTAAGACTATTCTGTGGTAGATTCATTACACCTCCATGGTCAAAGAGAAACAATTAAATTAGGAAGTTGAATAAATGCCCATGTCATTGTTTTGTGCGGTTGACTGTTTTCAAGGTTGGGGCATTATGATTTCAGATTTCTTTGCCGACAGCTTATATTACATCTATTTTAATATATCTATTTCATTCCACATACATGTGTACTTTTGGTCCAGGCTTTTGTAATTGGGAGATTTTTCTGTTTTCTTAGGGTAAATATGTTACTAGTAGGAACTTAAGAGAGAGGCTCTACCGCGAGCTTGAGCGGAATTTGGCAATGAAAGTAGAAGATGGTGAAACCGCAGATACATTTGTTGTTAGTGGGCGTGGTACTTTACATATCACCATACTGATAGAAAATATGTAAGTGCAAGCAACCCACATGCTCTCTACCATTTCACAACTCCATGCATATTTTAAATCATGGTTGTGTATTGCAGGCGTAGAGAAGGCTACGAGTTCATGGTAGGACCTCCAAAAGTTATTAACAAAACGGTGGACGGCAAGGTTCTAGAACCATTTGAGGTAATTTCTAATTAATATTTTCTTTTTGTCGCTTCCTTGGACTAGGAGTAAGAGAAGTACATGCCTACATGGCTACATTCTTAATAGAATCCTGGACATTTTATGGGGCTCTGTTTTATTAGCTTGTAGTTTCTGCATTCTAATCAGTGTATATTTTACTCGAAATAACCAATCTGAGAAACAAGGCTCTACCGAAGTTAACGAGATTATATAAATTCTGAACTTTTGGTAGTTGGACAAGATTTTTTTTTTTAATTGCATCTGAATGATCATGGAGAGTGATTAATAGTTGCTATAACTACATGTTCTTTTCCTTCCTTTTTTAAGACTCCCCGTTTTCTTATAATTACTCTATACACTTGACAATAATATGACACAAGTGCTGAAGATGATGTAGGTTCATAGTCCTTTCATTTTTTTATGCTTTTCTAATAGCTTCCATTATAAATTTTCTTAATAATAGTGTGAATAATTGTGTGTATAATGATTAATGGATCGCGGAACGCTTAGGCAAGTGGAACAAAATCCAGAACACAGAATGCTAGGGGCCTAGGAACGTGAAACAGTGGAAGTGGACTTCTTTAGATTGCTAATTCAGAATGAAAAACGTTAACCCAGATCATGGAACAATTTTCCAAATATATATGATATTATTTTTTAAAATTATCAATTAACCAAAGTTTCATCAAAAAAATAAATTAATTAACCAAAGCATATTCAATCACTTTCTATATATGCAGTATGCTATAGGTATAGGTTTTCAAGAATCAAGAGTATTATGTAGACCATTATTAGTATTAGATTTATTATTTGCATTTCCAGTTAAAGATTATTATTATTTGTTGAATGAAATCTTACAGCCACTGGAACGTAACATTTCACAATTTGGAACGTCTGTTTTGGATAGAGAATTGCTAATGAAATAGCGATTTCTGGTAACTATGGTCCTTCATGCTCACAATTGATTGTAAGCCAACAGAAGTTGCAAACTATTTTCTCTCTTTCACTCTCTTGATTCCTTTTTAATATGAAGTCAGGAGCAAGGTACAGTCTGGAAGAGAGAAATTTTGAACTTGGATTTTGATAGACAATAGTTAGTAAGAATCTTGTAAATGATTTATGGTCCGAGGAATTTTCCCTTACCACTAAAATACATTGTTTTTCAATTTTCTAAAATCAGTTACTATAACCTGCAACTTTTACTTTCAGATTGCCAGTGTAGAAGTACCAGAAGAACACATGGGATCTGTGGTTGAGCTTCTTGGCAAAAGGCGTGGACTTATGTTTGATATGCAAGCTGGGTATGCAGAACATTCTCTTTGTCTATTTATAGGAAGAAGTTTTCAATGTTTAGCATACAATTATGACCTGGAGACATGGACTTGTAGAATATGTGGCTGCATGTATACAAGCAAATTGACTTGTACTTGACTGCATATCCGTAGATGAAAAACCTATCTGTTATAGATACCTCTTAATAAAAACTAAATATACCATCTAATATGTATATGATATTTGCTTGTACTCTTTCCTAAACAAATCCCAACTGTTTGGAGGCATCACCCAATTGGTTGTCAGGTATCATCCAAACAGTTCTTCAATAGACTATTTTTCAAAATTATGATACAGTGATTTGTGCCCAGGCTGATGCTTCATGCGGCACTTGAACCTAGGCCAAAGATCCACTATTTAGTTTTTTGGGTGTCACTCATAAGCACTAATATAGTCTCGGTGGTATTTTATTTCATGGGAATGACTGCATAGTTTTATTAATTTGATGTCCATTGTGTTGATATCATCAGACTAATGGAACTTTTCTGTTTGCATTTTTGTCTTTTGCAACATTGTATTATTAACCTTATCCATTTTTGGTGCACAGGACGGAAGGAACAAACCTGCTTAAATATAAGATCCCAACCCGTGGCCTTCTTGGAGTGCGAAATGCAATTTTATCAGTTACTCGTGGCACAGCAGTCATAAACACAATATTTGACAGCTATGGAAAATGGGCTGGTGATATTAGCACCAGGGATCTGGGTTCATTGGTAATACCCTTATGTTGCCATGATATACATTTTTTACTTTACAGTTACCTTCAGTCTCAGATCATAGCTATAATGATTGATTATTATTTTGGCCATGTCTCGCTTCACCTTTCAGTCTTTCTGCAGTATATTTTGTTGGAATTTTATTAGAACATTATTAAAGATAGCGTGATGAAGTTCAATATAACAATAGTGCAGTTTATATACTTCCGTCAACACTGGCAGTTCTGTAACCTTTGAAAGGTCAATAACTTCCAACCGATGTCAATGGCATCAAACTAATCTACATACCTGACCATCTTTCAGGTCGCATATGAAGATGGTTCAGTCACTGCTTATGCCCTTACTACTGCACAGGAAAGGGGGCAGTTGTTTGTCAAGGCTGGGGCAGAAGTTTACAAAGGGCAAATCGTAGGAATTCATCAACGTGCTGGAGATTTAACCCTGAATGTGTGCAAGAAGAAGGCTGCAACAAATGTCCGCTCCAACAAAGAAACAACAGGTGATAAAACAGTGTTCAGTTAATTAATTTTCTTTCAACCATTATGTTGTATAAGTGGGAAATCTACATGGAATAGCAGCTTAAAGTACAATATTTGTTGGACGCCTCTTAAGCTAAGCCTCTTCTTTTTCTCTCTTTTTTTTGTTGGTATAAATGATGCAGTGGCTATTGATACCGCATTGGATTATAGTCTGGACGACTGCATAGAGTACATTCAAGAAGACGAACTGGTGGAGGTCACTCCTAAAAGTATCCGAATGTGCAAAAATCCAAAGTTCGCGGGAAGGAAGACAAAGTAGGCACTAAACTAATAGATTGTTTTGGCAGCCAAGGTTCCTCGCAATACAATTGAAGCAACATATACAACAATAGTTAATGAAGATCTCTATCCTCCGTTGGATAATCAATTTTGGTCCACCCAATTCAGAGGTACATCATATCGCAATTTCATATTCTTAGTCATTATGTCTTGTATATAATTATGTTGTGGGACGTCAAAGTTGTATTGCTGATGAACACGTCGGAAAGTGAATTTGAGGGCTAGGAAATGGGTAGTAATTGTTGTGTACTTGTTATAATGTGACTCAGATTTGCATAGACCAGGACTTGGACTTACCTAAGTTGGTTGCAGACCATAAATTAATTAATTTATTGTGATCGATACTGCTACTGTTCAGTAATAGATTCAAAATAATACAATCGTTACACGAGTAAATCTTGTCCCCTCGCAGAACATTATGGAATATGCATATTAGGGTATGGGTTTATTATCGAGTTATTAACCAAATGAGAAGATTCACATCTACTGACAAGGTATAATATTGCTGCATTTCTTCCATTCTTTGAATTAGTTAACAAAGCACCCAACAAGCAAACACAAAAATAAGCCAGCAACCACTCTGATGATACTTAATTTCACGAGTAAGCTTCAAGTTAGAGACCCAAACCATGACAACCATGAAAATCAAGGCAACAGATAGAGCTTCTAAATTGTAATTTAATTTTTGAATTCACCAGACATCTGGAAGTTCAATCTTTTTTTTTTTTTTT
>JAYMTH010003793.1:0-10498 GCA_036897465.1 Pelargonium australe | reverse complement strand
CCAAATGGGGTACAAAATCGAAGTGTGGGTATTACATCTGGTACAATTAAAGAGTAGGTACCACATTGGGTAATCTGGCAAAGTTTGGGTACCATTTTAGCATTTAACCCTTTTATTTAGGGTTATTTTAAGATAAATTAATAATATCACGTTACAAGATACTATACTTTTAAATTTTAGAGGTAATTACGTGAATCTACCCTAAACTTGACAACTTTTGCACTTTGCTTTTGGACATTCTAAAAATTTATACTTCATTATGTCTATCTATACGTCAGTTAAGTGGAAAAAAGACCAAATTGTTATTCCTCTATCTCTTTCTCTTGACCGGATTTGACCACCATCTCTTTCATTCATCTCCTTCTCATGATCATATATGTACAAATTGAAGCTTTATTGTATTTTCTAGGGTTTGAATTCGAGTTGGGTATGGTTAAAATTTGGGTTGGCTAGGGCTTGGATTTGGATTGTTTTAAATTGAGTGTGAGTTGGGTTCGAGTTTTTGAATTTGATTATGGTTTGTTTGAAATGAACACGTTAATAAAAACTTTGAAAAACAAAATTAAGAAACTTCGAAAATTATTTGCAACTTTCGGAGAACCTTCGAACTTTACGGCGAAACTTTGATGAACTTATTTTTGATGAAGAATAAGGTGAAGGATAATTTTTGGATTTCAAATTCTTTTTACCATGTACTAGGCACATGACCTCATTATTGACATATTCCGTTAAACGTAGCTAACGAAAAGAAGTGTGGAAAGTTCAGGGTACCCAAATGTAACAAAAAAATTAAATTAGGGTGTCCATGTGCAAAATGTGTCAAATTCATGATAGGTAAGTGTAATTTCTTATAATTTTGTTTAAATGTAACTAGTAATTTTTATTAAAACTAGTGTCTTTTTCATTGTGAGTGATATTTTGAAAATAACTTAGCAATCGCTAACATAGTTTTTTTTTTTGGTAAATCTACTAATCAAGTGACTTATGTTTCAGTTATGTTGCACTTTTTGTTATACTTGTTGGAAAAAGTAGACTTATCAGCTTATACTGAATTTTCAATTTTCGATATATATTAATAATGCAAGTTTACTTGTTAAACGAATCCCCATATGTGGATTTGAGGGATCACGTCAGGTGTGAGAATGAAAATATTAATAGAAAGTTTATTTGAAGATATTTGAGTGTGTTTGACGACCTCGATGAATGTTTGAAGAACACCCGAAATAGCTTTTTGTGTACTTCGAACAATTTCATGTAAAAGTGAAGAAAATATTATAAATCATTTTTACCTTGGGCAGATGACCTTTGTTTATAGGTTTCCTTTTATAAGAGCATTCACAATGGTTGCACTCTAAAAACATCTCCAATGAGGATGCTAAGAGTCTTAGTGCTTGTTTGTTATCTCTATTTTCTCCTTAAATGAGATGCCACTTAGGAAAAACTTAAAGGAGATGGTTGCCACGTAGGATATAGGTTGTTTGGTAAAAAATCGATTTTGGCTCTTTTAAGGAGCGGAATAGTGAAAAACTCATTAAAGAAGCTGTTTTGGTGCAAGAGCAAAACAACTCATGTGAGGAACAATAGCTCCTTTAAGGAGCTAAACGGTCGACCGTTTTTTTGTTTTATGGTCGACCGTTTAATTTCATGCATGACTTTCAGGTAAAAGCATCTACCAAAATGACTTTAGTTGAAAAGTCAATGCAGTAATGGTCGACCAAAAAAATAAAATGGTCAACTGTTTCATTTCTGAACTGGATAGACTACAAACAATCGATCGTAGTTGTTACTACGGTCTACCGTTTGGTAACTTACACATTTTATACCTCTTTAAAATTGTTTTTTACGAAACAAACTTTTACAATTCACCTTCCTTACAGCTCCTTACAATCGAACATTTACCAAACATAACTGACTTTTTGGAACACCTCCTTACACCTCCTTTAAGCTCCTTAAAGTTTTGCAAGATTTTCAAGTAGACTAAACAAACAAGCACTCAGAGTCTCTTGATGGAGGTGCTAAGCATTGGAGTGGTGAGTGGTAAAGAGGAGAGAGAAATGATGAGATGTTAAGCTTAGCACCCAATGCTAAACATAATTGTTTCACATTCTCTCTCTTATTGTCATTTAATGTAGTGGTGCTAAGCATTAAAGAGAAAAATACTAAGTAGATGTTAAGCATTTATATGCTGATGTGACATACTATCTCTCATCGTTAACACCTAAGTATTGGAGATGCTCTAAAGAGTGTATTAGAGTGGAACCACAATTGTCACATCAAAAGAATAACTTACAAGGAAGGAGTCTCAAGGATTATGAAGTAAAATTGGCAACTGTTGACATATAATCCAATCCTCCAAATTACATTGATGAGCTAGCAAGTGACGATTGACATGACCAATAGAAAAACATTGGATATTTTTATTTTCTCTACCTAATTGGTGATTAACTTGTTAAAAATGACGTCATTAATGGCTAGCCAAAGAAACCACATGGTAACTAGACATACCAATTTTCATTGGAGGTATGCAACATTGAGACGAATAATTGATGACCGTTGTGCGAGAAGATCAACAATGCAAGATGGAAAAGCGGTAGAAGCCGACCACTATCGAAGAATCAAGTACCAAACGCCCGAGGGCCATGTACAATAGAACAAGACATGGTTACAATCATTGAAAGAGGATTGACATAAAACGCATCAGCATAGCGCCAACAGAATTTTGATTCATCATTCTTCAAGATATGAGTTTGTTGGATCTTTTTTCATAGCTTCCAACCAGGAGAGAACTTGAACTTTTGGGACATTTGAGGGATCCAATGCATATGTGTACACGATAATGTTCGATTCTAGCAACTTATGGGGCCACCTGATGAAAAGGTTTGCTTGAAGAGAAACTTTTCTTTAGATCTTAGTTCCAAATTAGATTGTCTGTCATTAAAAAAAAAAAAAGGTTATGCAAAGAGAGCATACGATCCGGTAAATCAGCATCCCATAATCTAAACTGATGGTGGAAGAAGAAGCACTAGTGAGGTGAGGCGGACCCATCAAGAAAGAAATCAACAAATTCCTCTTTGTAAATACATAATGTGAATAACCTTGGGAAGGAAGAGGCTAATGGTTGTTCCGAGCACCATGAATTCAACCTGAACTTGACAAATTTTTTATCGCCGATCGTCCATCTAAAGCTAGATGGGATAAGTAGGTCATTGAAGCCATCATCAGTTCAAACGTTCAAGATGTCGCACATGACTCTCGAAGGATTTTTTTGCCTTGATAACCTGAAAGTTCTAGTCATAAACATCTCATCCATATTTGCGACAAAAAAATGCGCTTCCAAGTGAGTTAGGTTCAGAGAAAAAGCGCCACCACCACTTGGCTAGCAAGCATTCCATCCTTCAAGATCCGTTCGAGCTCTGCTCATGAAGTGAAACGTTCAGTGAATTCGTTAATTCTCTCGGACGTCGTGAAGAAGGCTCGTGACAAGATGGAGTATCTTATTTGAACATGTGAGTTGGGCTTGATACATATAATCCAATATTGATTATGGGCTTGGTTTTTATGTTGTTAAGGAGCCTTTACATTGTGGAACAAAGTTAGGGCTTTGAAATGAGAATGAAACAAAACCAAATGTCCGTTTTCGGAAATGTACAGCAAAAACATGCAAATTTTGAAGATCCAACCGCTCTCGATGAACCTAGGGCTTTACTGATTTCTTATATTCCCAAAACGACCTCACATCTTTTCGTATTCACACCTGTAGTTCAACCAAACACACGCAAAACCTCACTCTGGTCGAGACTCAGGGTGAGAGAAGCTCCGATTCTCATTCTCACCCACCGGTCATTGGCCACGCCGCCGTCCACCGCAACAGCTGCCGTTTTACTCGCCGGCAGAAAACGAAGAACATGTGAGCTTACTTCTTTTTTGCTTTCCAATTTTTATTTTCCTGCAAATCAGACTCGTGAGTGGCGAGTGGTGGGTTGACCGTTGGGTCGCCGCCGCTGCAACTTCCGGCGAATCACCCATCTCCAACCGCCTTTTATCAGAATAAATGGCAAGAATTAGTTCGATTCATAGCTTTTCCTATTATCTGACATGAAAATAATAACGCATGTGAATCTAGGGATGCGAATAATTAGTCTTCGGGGTTGGTTCCCGCTGAACTTTCGGCTTTGTCCGTCCACATCCAAATTCTTATATTTTTTGTTGTTGTCTATTTTAGACTTAGTGTTTGAATTTGGAAATTTGTGGGTATCTATTTTTTTCCTCTCAATTTGTTTCCTTAGTAGAACAATCATACTTAGATCAGTGGAGATCAGTTGCAAATTGTCTCATCCTGTAACTTTGAAAAAGAGTACCCTATAAAATGTTTTAAAATTTGAAACAGTCTCTAATTAGTTATTTCTATGGATCTGGTGGGATTAACTTGAATTTACATTTAAAGTTTTAAACTGCATGTGTTAGTAACTAAAAATTGATGAAATGGCTTCTTAGGAAGTATAATTGAACTTCTTTGGCGTTGTGCAAGTATAACTGTAATATCGTGCAGCAACCATTAGCGAATGATGCAATGCTGATTTTTTTGTTGGGTATTTGCCTAGGAAAAAGTTTGGAAAAGGTTTAAGAACACTGTAGACAAGTCACAAGTGTATCAAGTACAAACAGATAACTATATGGGCATTTCCACGTTACGAATTTTTAAATTTTCTTTATATTGATTCCAATATAGAGTTGCTTCAAATCCAACAATGCTTTATTTGCCCCATGGGTTCAATTTTCCCAATCACAAGGGAAATATGGTCATATCAACTGGTTGTTTTGGTGTGTCTTGTTCATAAATAATACATAGCTATTGAAGGTAGTCTGGTAGTGGGGAAGATTTGATGGTACACGATGTGCTGGAGAAACTCCAGAGGTCGTTGTACCATGTCTTTTTGAGGGTCATGTATTTGGGCACACATTGCATCTAACAATTCTGTCGGACTGCGACTGTGTTACTCTGGCTGAATTAATTTGGATACACTTGGAGAATTGAGTTTTAATAGACCAATTTTGCAGCTTCAGTGTCTTGAAAATTTTAATTGAAAGCTTTGTTTACGCTTGGATTGATTTAGGTGCATATCAAAGTTAGAGCTCTTACACGTAGCAGGTATTAATATATCAAAAGCTTCTACCTAGTCTATGGTCATAAAATTAATGCAATGTGATTTTTATTGGTGCTTCATTAACCACAATCGCATTTTTGCACATTGATGCTACTGTCTATTTTTTTTTACTCAGTTTTTCATGGAACTAAAAAGAAATTTAATATGTTAGGATTGAAAGATTTGTTAGGCAAGACTCTTCAAAATGTCATTAGCATATTTGTTTCTTAAATGTCCAAATTGTGACATAATTTGTTTTCCTTTTTAGGAAATAAAGATTATTAGCTCATGGCGATTGTGAGTTTGACAAATAAAAAACATATTTTTTTGTAGATCTACCACCCTCTCTTGAATTGAAGAGGAGACCTTAAAAGAGAAGTACATCATGTGTTCACTTATGTGCTTCCCCATGAAGGCTTGAACCTGCAATAAGGTTATACTTCTTGATTTTCTCTCTCTAACTTCTTCCTTTTTTCATGTGTGTTTATTTTTATTTATTCATCATTATTGTTTTCATTAGAATCATTGTACTTTTCACAGTGAAGAAATCATATGGAATTTGGTTTTAGATGGTTTGAGACATGGAGAATATTGTTGAATTTGTGGATAGAGGTTTATTTGATATTATTATTGCAAATAGTTATATGTGTAAGGGGTTATATAGTTGATCTTTGTATGCAACAATTCAAGTTCCTCTTCCGGTAAATCTGTAGGGAGGGATTTAGTAGAAAAAGAAAAAAGGATTCAGCATGATAATGTCAGCAACTGTAATATGACATTGTCCTTAATTGATATTTATTTTATGGTGCAGTATTTACTAATCATCATGCACTTTTAATGGAGTACTTTCAATAGATTTCAGATTTAGGCATGAGTAATTATGACCATGTATTGTCTGTCAATTTTCCATCCCCTATTAACTTCTGAGGAGTCCTTTTCTATTCTGACATTCAAGTGTTTAGTTTTTATTCTTATATATGAACTCAAATGTTGACACAAAATCCCATAAAGTAATATCAGCTCACAAATATGTAAATCTTCTTGGATTCATTGTTGTTATATGTTCACTTAAATGGAACCAAATAAATGAGGATTTGGTGGATTTATGTAATTCTATGAAGGTGTAAAAATGTGTTTTTAAGCAATTAAGTAGTTTTAGTCAATACTGGTTGGCTCTGTGTAACTAATTCTTCTTTTGTCTCTCTGGCAACAGGAAGTGAATGTGAATATCACCAAGATTCCTTGGATACTTGATTTATAATGGAATGCAATAAAGAAGAGGCCATCAGGGCCAAGGGGTTGGCTGAGAAGAAGATGGAAGGCAAGGACTTCATGGGGGCGCGCAAGGTTGCACTCAAGGCCCAACTGCTCTTCCCTGATTTGGAGAACATTTCCCAGTTGCTTATGGTTTGCGATGTTCATTGCTCAGCTGAGCGAAAGTTATTTGGAAATGAGATGGACTGGTATGGTATTCTTCAGATTGAGCAAACTGCTGATGAGGGAGCAATCAAGAAACAATATCGGAAGTTTGCTCTCCTTCTTCATCCTGATAAAAACAAGTTCGCTGGTGCAGAAGCTGCTTTTAAACTGATTGGGGAAGCTCAAAGAGTACTTTTGGACAGGGAAAAACGATCCTTGCATGATATGAAACTTAGAACTTCTGTATGTAGTAGACCTACAGTGCCGTACCGTCCCCCGCAACAAAGAAGTGGAAATTCCAGTTTTGGGATGCAGAACAGTTTTAGGACGAAGACCACATTTATACCCCAACACCAGCGGGCACAGCCGCCGGCTCAACCAAGATTCTCTGGTGTCCAATTAACTTTCTGGACTGTCTGCCCTTTTTGTGCAGTAAAATACCAGTATTACATAGAAGTTTTGCGTAAACATCTGCGCTGTCAAAATTGCTCCAAGTCCTTCATTGCCCATGACATTAATGTACAAGGTGCACCTGCTGGACCTAATTTTAGCATGCCAATATTTACCAGACAGAGTGATGTTCCAAAACAGGGAAGTAGCAAAGTGGAAGTAGAACAGCAACAAACTTCTAGCACTCAGAATGTTAAAGAAGAACCAGTTCCAAGAACTAGATATACCTCTGACTTCAGTTCAAAAATGGTTAATGAAAAGAGAAAAAGGAAGCAGGTCATTGAGTCCAGCGAGAGTTCTGACACTGGAAACAGCAGTAGTGATACTAAAGAAGATGAGATAGTTGATGAGGGTCAGGAGTTTTGGTCTGAGCGCAAGTTTGAATCTTCTGCAGGGCAGAATGTTCGAAGATCAAACCGACGAAAGCAGCAGGTTTCTTATAAAGAAAATATGAGTGACGATGACCAAGTGATTCCTCCAAAGAGGGCCAAGGGGAGTGGATTGAACTATGCCACCGAAGAGAGTGAAGATACATCTAAAGAAGAGGAGTCATTAATGACTAAGCAAGCTGGTTCGGCTGGTGATGCTAAAGATAATTCAAAAGAGGGGTTACGGAAAGAAAGTGCTTCTGTTGGAGACAGTTTACCAAACTGTAACAAAGAAATCAAGAAAGAAGGTGAGAATGGAAGAGTGAAAGAGAATGACTTTAAGAAAAGCTCTTTACTTGATAGTGATTCAGACTCAAGCTTCAAATCTTCTCCAGATCCGGAAATGTATGTATATCCTGATCCTGATTTCAATGACTTTGATAAGTTCAGGAGGGAAGAATGTTTTGAATCTGGGCAGACCTGGGCTGTTTATGACACATTGGATGCCATGCCTAGATTCTATGCTCGGGTCAAGAAAGTTTCCTCTCCAGGTTTCAAACTTAGGATAACCTGGTTAGAACCAGACCCAGATGATGAGATTAGAAGAAAATGGGCCAGCGAGGACTTGCCAGTTTCTTGTGGAGAATTCAAACTAGGAAGATCTGAAAACACTGAGGATCGTCTTATGTTCTCTCATTTGATTAGCTGCGTAAAGGGCAGACAAAGAAGTTCTTACAAGATATATCCAAACAAGGGAGAAACTTGGGCCATTTTTAAAAACTGGGATGTTAGTTGGGCCACCGATAAAGATTCTAACAAGAAGTACGAGTATGAATTTGTGGAGATCTTGTCAGATTACGTTGAGGGCATTGGTTTATCTGTTGCAAACTTGGTCAAGGTGAAAGGCTTTGTTAGTCTCTTCTGTCGAATGGTTAAGGAAGGAACGAGAAGTTATGAAATCCCACCTTCTGAAATTTACAGGTTCTCCCACAAGGTTCCATCCTTTGAAATGAGTGGGGAGGAAAGAGATGGTGTTCCAAAAGGATCTTATGAACTTGATCCAGCTTCTCTGCCTCCCATCATTGAAGAGGTTGTTGTTCCTATAGATCTGAAGGAGGGAGTTTATAATGGTCATCTCAATGGTTCATGTTCACGATCTCATCCGGGTGATGCGAATCCCATGACAGGGTGTGAAGAAACTGCTTCTACATCCCATAATAACTCAAAGGACAGCAATTCTAGCAAAGTAATTGAAGATTGTAGCTCTCCTCTAGCTTCTTCCCTGGAAGCCACAGAAATTCCAGATCCAGAATTCTATAACTTCGATGCTGATAAATCTGAGGATAAGTTTCAGATTGGTCAGTTCTGGGCATTATACAGTGATGAGGATGGTTTGCCGAAGTACTATGGCCAGGTTACGAAAGTTGATCATTCTCCTGATTTCAAGTTGCATGTAGCATGGCTCGATAGCATGCCGCTACCTAAGGACGTGATTCCATGGAAAGAGAAAGACATGCCGATTTGTTGTGGAAGATTTAAGGCTAGAAGTGATGAACCTCAGGTCTATAATGCCACCGCTCCTTTTTCACATCAATTGAAGGCAGAACGTGCGGGTAAGAAGAATGCATATGCCATCTTTCCTAGGAAAAGCGAGGTGTGGGCACTATATAAGAACTGGAGTGCCAGTATGACGCGTTCTGACTTGGAGAGCAGTACATATGAGATAGTTGAAGTCCTTGAGGACAATGATTACTGGATTAAAGTATTGGTTTTAGAGCGTGTGGGTGGTTTCAATTCGGTTTTCAGGGCTCACTCAAATGGTGGATGTGCTGTTACATTGCAGATCAGCCGTAGTGAGCTCCTTAGATTCTCCCATCAAATTCCTGCTTTCCGCCTGATGAAAGAAAGGGATGGTAGCCTGAGAGGTTCATGGGAACTTGACCCCGCAGCATTGCCTATACATTTCTTCTCAAGTTAATTTGACACTGTTATAGGCTGTGTAAATTTACAAAACTCATCTTGTTCAAGTGGCGCTGGCGTCTATAGCCAGGGCATGAATTTAATGATTGGGGTAGAATATAATCTTTGCTGTTGGTTTCTTGTTGAAGTCAGGTCAGCCTCTAATTTCTCTTGATATTAATAGCTTTCCTATCCTATGTTATCTGTGTTTTTGACAGCACAATCTAGTATTAGCCGAATATGTTTTTGTTTTCTAGTTGTGCATAAAGAAGCAATACATGTATAATTAAGAAGCTAGAATTGAAACATTTTGTAAATTGCATGTATTTTAGTTTTCCATGTGGTTTCTCTCTGAATTTATACTTGGAGTTGGCTTGCACGTTAAGAAATTGTCATGTCTGAACAAGATAATTATAGAATGAATTGAACAGCAGGAGCTTTTAAAGATTTATGGAAGCAGAAAAGAAATGAGAATTCAATATTATGTTCAATAATCTTTATGTTTGAATTCAGGTTGGCTGGAGAAAGTTGGACTATTTAATAAGCTTGCTACTTTTTGTTTGAAAAGTTTAGCCATAAATCCAGTAATGCAGAGGCATGGACCACTCAATTCCTGCTTTGCTGGATCATATACATTTTTTGGACATATGAGTTGTCCTTTATAGGTTAATAATTGGATTTCAATGATTCTTCTTTTCATAAACAAAAAAGAAAAAAATATTCATTTTAACTTGATTTCTCGAGTTCCAGTACTAGCAAATGTAGCTGGGTTCAAACTTGATAGGAAGAATTTTACTGCTCGTGTGGTCCTATTCAATTAGATAATTTATATGCGTTTTCTCGAGTTCGAGTACTAGCAAATGAAATTGTGTTAAAACTTAGTAAGAAGAGTTTTTGCCGCTTTCATGGGTTCTATTCGGTTTCATCTTGCGCTGCTTTGAAAAGACAAGTAAAATAAAATTGTATCCTCTTAGATTTTAAGTTTATTTTGATTTCTTCCTGCAATTTAAGGAATTACTTTATTGGATTAGATTTATTTTATGTGTAATAATTAATAATGAAGTCGATCGTATTCCCTTAGAAGAAAAAAGAAGGCCAACCCTAGCCACCTCTCTCTCTAGGATTTAGTTGAGTTTTTCAAGCCGCCTCCGGCGGCTT
>JAYMTH010003792.1:0-10499 GCA_036897465.1 Pelargonium australe | reverse complement strand
ATGACAATTAGACCTAGAGCACCATTGATAATTAGTGAACCCCGAATCCTTGGATTGTCTCTCATCTATTACTTCTACAACAATTTTCCAAAGTTTACATTTGTTCACACTTTACAAACAATTTCATCACTTAAATCTAAAAATCTTTTCTTTTTGAGTTGCTATTTCTGGCAATTGGTTTTTCCTTCCCTGTGGTTTGACAACCCTTAAATTTATCACTATTTGCCTCACGTCATTTTTCATATAAAAACACTTGATTCTTTATTGTGAAGTTAGTGAAATTCTTAGTCTTTTTTTTTTTTTTTACTTATTTGTTATATATCTATGTTTCAAAAATATTTATGTCATATCTCAATCCAACTTTAAAATATGATGCATTTGCCTCGAGAAATATAAGTAAAATAAGTCATAACAAATTTATGCTTACATTATAACAAATATACTTATACATATAATAAAAATCTATTCGAAAATATATCTTACAAAATAAAGATTATTAAAATAAAATAACATAAATCAATCACTACAACACCACACATTACAATCATATACTAAAACTAAATCACACTAAATTTCATATTTCTAATTCTTTTCTTCTCTAAACTTAAAATTGTGATTGTCACATTGTTACAATTAGGGCTTCATTGCAATTTTTACGACATTAATAATTACTTTCACATTGTGGTATTCTCGGCTTCCATGCTCAAATCGTTGGATTCTTTCAAAAGTGTTCTTTTGGCTTTCATTTGAAACGTTGAATATGACGATATGCCTCGCTAGTTCACCCCTTCAAGACAACTCTTAATTCTTGTAGTTTGTTTCCTATAAAAAATGAAATCAATTAATAAAACATCATATTATAATCCCGTTGTTTTTGTTGTTAAATAAACACAAATAGATGATGAAGAAAAAACACATAAACAATAGTTCCATTGATATTTATAAAATTGTTGAACAAAAAAAATTATTCAACATTTTCTTAGCGGACAACAACTCAAACATAAAATAGTTATAGAGTAATGTACATGAAATAAACATGATACAATAATCTAACTCATCTTATTATGTTTGGAATATAAGAAAATATAGACAAATAAATTATAAAATAAAAGGATATATAAGAAATTACCTTACCAAGATTATTAGCAAAAATCATAATCTTGTTATGCCTCTAATGTCAAGTCCCACTCTCGAAAAAATTAATTTCTTCTGCACGCCTAACCTTACCGATGCAAGAGGACGTTGTGCACCTTCCAAGAAAATTCATCAACCAAGAATTGAAATTAATCAAATTGTTGAGAATGATACTAATTTATAATTGGAGGAAGAATTCTTGTGACTTTTCAATTTCATGAGACTTCTATCATCTAATGGAATTAGGTGAATACCTTTTATGAATACTCTTCATCTAATATGTTATGGTATACATATATAGTGCTTGTTATATCTATAGTTATTAGTAGCTAAGAGAGTGGAAATTTGTAACTCATGAAAAATGAAAAGACATATGTTATGAATCATTGAGAGGATTAAAAATTGTGTGATGGGATGATGTGGCATCTTCTGGGGCAATTTCACCGATTTTATTTCCCATTTTCTTATTTAAAAAAGAAACGATTTCTTCTCGAAATTCGGACACGACAAAGATCCAGACGTCGTTTGCGGTTACCAAAGCTTCAATTCCCAAGCCAAGTGAGTGACTGTGAAGACGGGAGAGAAGAAAGATCGGTTGATTTTAGTCGGATCGCTCCGGAGAGACCCAAATGCCCACTAACCCTTGCCCAATTTTTGACCATGCATGATCGTTTTCTGAAACTCCCACTCTGTTAGTTTCGTTTTGCTTCAAATTCAACGGTGGGTTTTTCTGCATTTTCGCCAAAGTCATCGTTTTTTTGTTCTTTGTATTCACGCACATTTTCCTTCATTTCTGTTTGGGTGTTGAGAAAATGTGGGAAAATATAGTAGGTCAAAAAAGACACCGATTAGAGTACACTTGTATATTCTGTACTCTCTTTTTTACCTTTTGTTTCGTTGCTGGAATTTGGATTCCGAATTTACTTTCTATTACTGGGGAAAATAGGGAAGAAATTGTTTGTGACCTGATAAATGTGTAGAATATAAAATGAAAGTGCCAAATTGTATTTTTGTTTTGTTTTCCACTGGGATCCAGACATATGGGTTCTGCCAGATCAAGGTTTTAGAGACACCCAATTGTCCTCATTTTGTGATACATGTGGCTACTGTCTGGATTTTAGGATCAGTTGTGAGTTTGTCACTACATATGTTAATGATAATTTTTCTGGTTTCTAGGTTGTTTTGGCTTCACAATGGAGGTTGTTGAATCGTCGAGAATGGTTTCTGGGGTTAATGATGGCTATTTCTCTCGTGATATTCTGCTCAAGTATAAGCGGCGAAAGGTTTCTGCTACTCGTGATTTTCCACCTGGGTGTGGACATTTCACCCCACAAATCAACAATTGCATGTCCCATTCCTCTGGAAAAATACATAGTTCCATTCCTTCAGCTGGTCTTGGGCGAATAGATAGGGTCACATCTGATCAGGTGGACAGGCTTAAATCAGTAGCCGGGGAGCATGTATCATTGTTGCCTGAGGCTTTGGAAGGTTCGGATGGACTTGCATCAGTACGCCTGGAGCCGGTATCACAGTTACCCAAGGCATTGGAATGTTTGGATGATACAATTTTGGGTGAACCTTCAAAAGTTTCGGAACTTGAAGCCGCTGGACCGTCAGAGGATCTGACTAAAGATTGTCCCCCTCGCAGAAGTGTTTCCGCTATCAGAGATTTCCCTCCATTTTGTGGAAGAAAAGCTCATTGTTGCCATGCAGAAGATAATTTGGAAGTGTTTTCTTCTTCAGAGACAAAGAGTTTGTGCCAGCAGATGATGGATGTGGGAAATAAGTTCATCGAAGATACAAATAAGACTCACAGGAAGGACATGGGAGAAGATATTCAAGGTGGAATTGCTCCGGAGAACGACTTGGAGGAGAATGGCATCAAATTGACTGGGGAAGAATCTCAAACGGAATGGTATAAAGCTGAAGCAATGAGGAAGCTAGATGAATTTACGACATTATATAAGATGGAGGAGGCGCAAAGCAATGAAATAGTAGTGAGCATGAAACGTCCTTGTGAAAGTAATCAATACTCTAGGGATGAGACAGATGTTGAAAAAGGCAAAATTGATGTTGAAATTTTGGAGAAAAACATGGAGAAGGAAATATATGATAAAAGTTGTCTCAAGAGAAAGCTTGCTGAGATATCTGGTTCTCCGGAGCAATTGCAAGAAGACGATTGTGAAGGTTTGAAAATTGCATCAAGAAGAATGATTATTCAAGCTCCGAGGGCCCCGCCAAACAGCATAGGAAAGCAGGAAAAAATGTCATCTGAACTTAACCTTGCTTGTATTACAAGTGAAATTAAAGGAAAGAAACTTGGACATCTAGAAAATTCAAAATATGCTGCCAGGAGAATGAAAGATAAATTCAAAGATTCTTGGGTAAAGTCAATGACGATGAGTACACTTGCGAGAAAAGCTGAAGGAAAAAATGCTGAGGCGATGAGGAAGCAACATGAATTTGCGACATCTTCTAACACAAATGGGTCACATAGAAATGTTAGAGAAAAGAGCTTTGAGCTGTCTTGTGAAAGTAACCAATACTGTAGGGATGAGACAATGGTTGAAAAGGGGAACATCGATGCAAGATATGTGGGGAAGGAGATCACGATTTACTCAGAGAAAAGAAGTCATGGGGATGAACTTTCTCATATATCTGGTTCTAAAGAGCGATTGCAAGACGAAGATTGTGAGCTCTGGGGTGATGCTTCAGGGAGGATTGTTGTACAAGGTCTGTTGGCTGGAGCAAAGAGTATGGGGAGGCAGGGTAAAATATCCTGCAAACTTAACCCAGTTAGTAGTGTTACACGTGAAAACAAAGGAAAGAATCACGTTTTGGGAAATCTAGAAAATTATGAACATGCTGTCAGGAGAAAGAAGGATGAATTTAAAGATTCGGGGGGAAAGTTAGTGAGGATGAATTCACCTCCTATTGGTAATGCTCCTCATCATTCAACGAGTCAGCTCATTGTTTTGGATGGGTATTGTTCCGAAGATGACGAGGAAATAGATCATTTCCATGAGAATGCACAGCCACATCAATTTGATTTGCGCCTTCCTCCTTTTAGTTGCAGTGATTCAAGTAGTAAAGGTGGTGAATGTGACGGGGTTGTAACTCGGAATCAAGTGAGGGAGACATTGCGTCTGTTCCAAGCTGTGTGTCGGAAGCTCTTGCAGGAAGAAGAAATGAAGTCAAAGGAACAGAGAACTACTCGTCGGAGAGTTGATCTTCCAGCATCTAAGATTCTCAAGAATAAAGGGAAATATGTTAACACTGGCAAACATATCTTGGGATCTGTCCCAGGAGTTGAAGTTGGGGATGAGTTTCATTATAGAGTGGAGCTTAATATAATAGGCCTTCATCGGCATATTCAAGGTGGAATAGATTATGTGAAGCATGGTGAAGAGGTTCTTGCAACTAGTATTGTGGCATCTGGGGGATATGATGATGTAATGGATAGCTCAGATTTCTTGATATATACAGGTCAAGGGGGAAACCTGATGAGTGGGGATAAGGAACCTGAAGATCAAAAACTCGAACGGGGTAACCTTGCTTTGAAGAATAGTATATTGGCAAAGAATCCAGTTCGGGTGATCCGTGGATTTCAGGACCGAAAGGCTTCTGATTCGTCAGAGGCACGAGCTAAACCAGTTCTGAGAATGACATACATTTATGATGGTCTATACTTGGTGGAGAAATCCTGGCAGGAAGAGGGATCCCATGGGAAGCTGATTTTCAAGTTTAGGTTGGTCAGAATTCCAGGTCAACCAGAGCTTGCATGGAAGCAAGTGAAGAAGTCTGTCAAAAGTAAAGTACGTGAAGGTTTGTGTGACAATGATATCTCTCGAGGAAAAGAGGTTATTCCCATTTGTGCTGTGAACACCTTAGACGATCAGAAGCCCCCATCATTTGAGTACATAACTAGTATGTTATATCCTGATTGGTGCCGACCTGTTCCTCCCAATGGATGTGAGTGTACTAAAAAGTGCTCAGAGTCTAAGAATTGTTCTTGTGCAATCATGAATGGAGGAGAGATCCCATATAACTATGATGGGGCTATAGTTGTGGCAAAGCCCCTTGTCTACGAGTGTGGTCCTTCGTGCAAGTGCCCTCCTTCTTGCCCTAATAGAGTCTCCCAGCGTGGTATCAAATTTCAGCTTGAAATTTTTAAAACTAAATCAAGAGGTTGGGGTGTGAGATCACTGAATTCCATCTCTTCAGGAAGTTTTATATGTGAGTATGTTGGAGAGCTCATTGAGGAGAAAGAAGCTGATGAGAGAACAGGCAACGATGAGTATTTATTTGATATTGGAAATAACTATAATGACACTAATCTTTGGGGTGGACTTTCATCTCTCATGCCTGATACACACTCGAGTGCCAAAGTTGTGGAGGATGGTTGCTTCACTATTGATGCAGCACGTTATGGGAACATTGGAAGGTTTATCAACCATAGTTGTTCTCCTAATCTTTATGCCCAAAATGTGCTATATGATCATGGAGACAAGAGGGTTCCTCACATAATGTTATTTGCTGCGGAGAATATTCCTCCCTTGCAAGAGCTGACTTACCATTACAATTATACAATAGACCAAGTTCGTGATTCTGACGGCAATATAAAGAAGAAAAGTTGCTACTGTGGTGCTGCAGATTGCACTGGTAGGATGTATTGAGCCATAGAGGGAAAAAAGTTGGGATCTCTGGAGAACCGCATTCTGCTTTCTCATTGTAAGATTGTATATCATTAGAATTAACACATGTCTTTACTGGCGTTTATGCTTGCAAGTGCTTAACTTGTCTTGTTCTTTCTATGACATGCAAATGTAGTTTTAAGTGGTGTCATTACAGAGAAAAGGGAGGATTAGACAAATAAATACAGCATTACTTACCATTTTTATCCACACTAATATATACTGGCAATATTGATGTCCATAACAAATATTAATCTCTTTAGAGAGTTGTTGCTTACAAGAGATGGATTAACATAATTTTATATGCAATCTTCTTCCTTTTGTCTATGTCTCAGTTTTTACAGGGTTGTTCAATTGGTTACCTTATAACATGCATGGCAGTCCTCGTTCTAAATCCCCGCAAAAAAAAAAAATAAATAAATAAATTTAGAGCATCATATTTATATTGAAATGTTAAAGTTTGTTTTATGTACTTGTTGTATTTAGAGGATTTAGAAGTTGTTTCAATATAATTTCCTAACTCTCAATCACTTGAGTACAAAATATATGAAATAGTTAACAAGTATCAGCTTTTTTATGTTAGTTTAATTTATATTAATATGTATAAGATAGTTCATTAGGTGTCTTGCTAAAATTTGGTAAGTTAATATATGGCTAAGAATTGATAAATGCACCAGTTAAGTCATGCTTCTTTATTGCTTGTGGCAGTTATGATTTTTCTAGAATTCTTCATGTGCAGATTAACCGTGTGCTTGAGACAAGTTCTTCCTTTAACTTGGAAATATTTGGATAACATCAATCGTTTTCCAGTTAGAAATCTGTTAAACAATCTTAAATCTGGATACGTTGGAAGTTATAGTTAATGATTATTTTTTTGCAATATAGTATGCACTATATGAATGAAGTACATAGTTCAGTGTGAGGGATTTTTTATATGGATGCAGCACATGAATTATACAACTGACCTCAAAAATTAGATTTTGAAGTGACCGGAAATAATTTTGTTGCTACCTAATGGTGGTCTCCATTTCGAAAGAAGTGTACCCTCATATCTGCCCAAATCCCCACAACCACATTGTGCTCTATAGTCTGTAGAGATAGCTAAACTAAGTGATCACTACTCTGCATTATTGTCCTTTCTCATTCAAATGCATGTATTGCTGCTTCCGAGCAAGTGCTGCGTTTTTTTTCATCCTTGTGCAATATTTTTTTTCTGAATGGCTCTCTTATACATGTTTGTATATGCATTCTTTCTGCTACTAAACATTCACTTCAAAACAATAATTGATACATTAGATTATGTGATTGTTTGTTTGCAGGAGTGGAACCTTGTTAATAGAGATCCAGCTGGAGTGCTTGTTGGGAGGGTTCAGACGTTCAGGTGCATTTGTTTGAAGGACAGCGTGGAGGAAATGGCTGCTAAGAGTTGAGGCAATTTCAACTTTACTGTTTTTGAGGCTCGGCATAAACTTCTATGGATGAGGTTGCTTAGACCGTTACCCCCATGAGGTAAATCTTTGAACCTTGGTACATATAGGTGCTCTGAGCTTGCAACTAGCTACTTTGTGAGTCTTTGCATAACAGGAAAGTGTATAGAATAGAATGTCGGACTTAGAAAATTCCCTCTCTTTTCCTTGATGCTTGCAAGGACAACATGTACATGTTACAACTATGCGTTAATCTATGAGACTTCCACTGAGATGCTTATCAGTTCACTCTCACGAGAATGTTCATCAGCTGGTTGTTGATGGATTCATTTTTTGTTGTTAATTTTTGAGAAATTATGCTAAAGTTTAAGCAGGTCATAGTGGGATTTAGGATTTATTTATTCGGAAGTGATATTTTTAGGTGGAGAATCATTGTTTTGTTCTTTATAATAACAGCATATATACCTCCATGAGTGACATATAAATCCTTAATTAAACCCGTAAAGAGAGTGACCTGGTGGCCAGTTGCATAAACATTTGTTGATACTAACTTAATGCTTGATACATAGATAGTTTACAACACTTTTTGTTACACTAGAAACATGCTACCATTTGTCCTTGTATAGTGCCCAAAAGATGTAGAAAAGTTAAAAAACTTTTATTTATATTCATATATAATATCTGTATGTAACCAAACAAAGTACACAATTCTGTAGTTTATTGAGCCAATTCAGAGGAACCCAAAAGAAAACTAGGTGGCATAAATATATTAAAAACACACTTCCAAATAACTAAAAATGTGTACTAGTAGCTAAAGTTTGTTGTCGCCTAGGCTAGGACACACACAACACAATTCAAGTAAGCTTAATAGCAGAGTCATAAGCAACCCCAGGGTTCCAGTCACTAGGGATAGCATTGGCTGCCTCCACCCATTTCTGGCCAGCACTACCACTCACTTGGAACCTCAACATTATAGGGCCCGTGGGCGGGTTTGGCATGTCCCATACCGCCCCAAACGCTCTTCGCATACCCTTCCATTCCTTGCAATCCTCCTACACGCCAATACAAATTAAACATCATATTGTAGAAAAAGTTACCTCTCATTTTGAAACAAATAGAGTATATGTAACTGTTCCCGTACCTGCCATAATTGAAGGGCTAGGATGTCGTTTTGGCCTCCTTGGTAGAGAATAAGAAGGGCCAAGTAGTGAGGGAACCTACTGTGCTCATGGACCTTGAACATTAGGTTATTAGCAGAGTACTGACATGGAATCCTCTTGTATTGCATGTCGACCACACCAAAACTGAACAGCTCCAAGGCAGCGTTTGGGCGAGCCAGTTTTGCGTAGGCGCGAGGGCTCAGGATAAAGTCTGTGTTGTCTCCTTCACCGTAGTCAGTCACCACTACTTTCACTCCATCATCACTGCATAGTTGTGGTTTGGTGCACTTAACCTAAACAAATGAAATTTAACTAAGCACCATATATATTTAATGTTTACTATAATTAAGCTTAGCCATGATAGAATTAGTAATGTATAGTATATATCATATATGTACTTGATAGCAAGCAGCACAGCCGGAGCCGTCCTTGTAGAGCCTAGAGGCGGCAGCAACGAAGCCGTCGTTGACAGTCCGGCCAAATTCACCAAACCCACAAGCTCCGGCTAATCGGAAAGAAAAAGAAAACTTGTTAGATTATATTTGCATGCATGCATGTAGAATATTATAGAAGTGAAGTTTAGAAGTAGAAGTAGGTATACTTGGAGTGCCATAGCAATCAGGACTGCCATAATAGGTAGCTCTAGAGCATATAAAATTAGGGTCTTGAGAGGCACACAATGCAGCTGACAATATTGTTATGATCACTGCACATTTAAGACACAAGTGACCATTTTTGAATGAAGACACAGACACCATTGTTGTGAATACAGAAGGTGGAGAAGAGAAGAAGACAAGTGGAGATGGGTTGCTAGGAAATGAAATTTAGTGTCATATTTATAGGAAGATGGAGAGAGCATTTGTTAAGATTAATAGTGTAAGGATTAGGATTGGTGATGTCACATAGAGTATATATTTGTAGAGCCATCCTTTTTCACCTAATCTCACCATTTTCTCTTGTTTATACAAATATGTAACCTTAATGTCACTGTGACTGACTGCTACCCATAGAGGATACTGGCCTAACTTCAACATTTATCCAAATATATAACATGTGAATGTTTTGTCTCATCTCAATTTCATTTAAGTAATAATATTATATTTTGATAGGCAAGTAATAATATTATATAACTATACTTCAATATTATATTGTGATTTGATTATTGAGAATTGCAAGTGAGTTTTGATGATGTCACACATATGTTATGTGCCCAGATGATGATTTTGTTCACCATATGATGACGTCATGGTGATGTAAAAGTATGAGACGTTGGTGCCTATTGATGAAGTGTCGATGATGATATCATATGAGGACCCTTAGGGAGTTGGGGTGCTAGGGCTTTGGAGGTCACAAAAAAGACTAAGTTTAGGAGTTTGCTCCTGAGCGTAGCATGTCTAGAGCTTTCACGCGTTTTTTACTCATGAGCACACGTGTGGCATGTCTAGAGCTTTCACGCGTATTTATCTATGAGCGTAGTACGTGTGCCTAAGAGGATACCAATTGGACATTGCTCGCCTAGAATGGTTCTGGAGTTCATGTGCTCCGTTGTAGCACATGAATTATACCACTGACCTCAAAAAACAGATTTTGAAGTGACAGAAATAATATTGTTGCTACCTAATATTGGTGGTCTCCATTACGTACATGTGTCAGCTCCTAATTGGACAAATACTTTATGTAATTTCATACACCATCGGTATATAAACTTGATTAAATATAAAAGCAACAAACTCTATATCCATTGAAATATTCAAAGTAAATAGACAACTACCTTAAACTCTATAATATTATGTTAAATCAATAAATAGGTACCTCAATAATTTCCTATCTCATGAATCTTAAGGTAAATATAAATTATTACAAGAGGATGAGGTGGTGTGTGATCCAATATACATGATTCATCAACTAAGTTGAATCTGGTCAGGCTGCCAAATTCTTAAATCTGTGTGTATATATATATATACGGGTGTAATGTATATCAGTTAACTGATATAAAGTTACATCAGTTAAACTAATCAGGTGATGACACCTCATTTAAAATCATGGATTCGGACGGGTCGCTCCGCTCCCACAAATTCACTTGG
>JAYMTH010003791.1:0-10502 GCA_036897465.1 Pelargonium australe | reverse complement strand
ATCTATGTAAGGTAAAATGAACATAACTATTATTAGGCAAAGGAAATTTTATAAATTTAATTAGTTGATCAATCAATTCAATTTAGTATCCGACCATTTCATTTTGTTGGTTACCAATATATATACTTGTTTTACCCATTCATATATTCGGTCTATCTGTAACTGCAAAGCACGATAAAAAAAACATAAACTAATTGAATATAAAAAAACATAAACTAACTGAATATGATCCTGACAAATACATTTGATATTAATTATAGAATAAGGAAACATCACACCCAACAAGTTTACTACAATAGAGCACAAGTAAAGACTAAGATACAATTTTTTACCAAACAAAAAACATCTTTTGTATATAGAAATTAATATACTTTCTCAATTTTTTTTTTTTGAAAATATCGTGGTGGGAAAGTCAAAAGTAGAAGGAAATAAATATGACGCAATCGTTTTTTTCTTGTTGTGCTCAAAATAGCCTAATCTTATCCTCTCTTTTTTGGGTAATTACTTTCTTCTACGCACACCCATAATGTTCTAAGGTATCACGGAAAAGTATTGTATTTAAATATTTACTTACACCTAATATAGCTTATAATATTAATAACAAATTATCAAACAAGATGGGGACATCCACACCGTAAACCTAGCTAGCAGACTGGTAACCTAGCCGTAACCCTAGCCAGTAGACTTGTGTGGCCGCTTCTAGCCGCCGGAATGGGACATCCATGGCCTTTGAACGGCGCCTCCGCCACATTTTTCAAGTCGCAGCTCTCTATTTCGGTAACCTCCCTTCCAGTATGAATCCAAGGTGGTTGAGTAGTATTGTGCGCCGCCATGTCGTTGTATTGAATTGCTTTGTTCCGAAAAATCTTAATCGTTCCAAAAAAAAATTTAGATTCGTGCATCTTTCCAATCGATCGGAAGTTGCTAGGGTTCGTCGTATTCTTCACGGCACATCTCTTTTCGAGCATCGTCTCACGGTCGATTGGGCCAAAGGATTCCCCTCTCCTATGCGTCGTTCAAACCCTAACCCTAATAAATTCCGAGCATTTGAATCGTAACTTGTCGGCCTTCCAGACCCCTTCCTCGTGTTCGAACAACCGACCACAATTCACCACATCGAAAACTTCCCAGGTTGATCGTCGTCGTAATATGGCAGCTTCCCCGACCACCATGACAGGTCATAACACAATAACCAAACACTGTCTCGGTTTTCAAACATGTTTGGTTCTAACCAAACTTTGATGGAGTATTCTCGTCGTCTCTCGAGCACCAATTTCGGCATCTTTCCTCTCTGACACTTTGACTTCACAAGGAATGTTTGACATTACGGTGCATCCTTTGGGGTGTCAGGTTTTTGCTCTTTCTTTCTCCGAGGAAAGTATCTTGAAAGCCATGAAGGAATCAGAGTGGTCATGGCTTTCACAGTGGTTTGTCCACTTCCACGACTGGAACCATCTAAACGTAAGGGTGGTTGATTTGTTTGGTTATCCATTCGTGGCATCCCGTACCGTGTTTGGTATGTCGACACCATGAAGGAGGTTGCAAAGCATTTCGGTGAGTCTCTCTTCGTTTACCCGGGTTCCTTGTCGGGCCATAACTTAGAACAAGCCCATGTCTTGATTCATGCCTCTTCCTTCTCGGCTATCTCGAAGCAATTGAGCTTGAAACTTGGACGGCCTACCTTCACTGTTGTCGTCTATGAAATGTCAAGTATGGACCAACCCTTCTTCCCTCTGCTACTTCTCTCCAGGAGGCTATTATGAACACTGAATTATCAAAGGATGGGCCTCTTGGGCCAATGAACCACTCTGGGCTTGATATCATTTGAACAGTCTGTGCATGATAAAGACTCCAATGATAATCAGCTTACCCTAATTAATAATACCTATCCCATGCACGTTGAACCTACACGGAGGTTCCTTGCTCCGATCAGTGCTCCAATCAGTGCTTCCTCGACTAATCTACAAAATAAAACATTCTGCCGCCGGAATCGCAAGCCTCCAAAAATTGCAATAGTCCGTATTGAATCTATTTCGTCCCCATCTAAATCATGAGATGCAGTGTGGGACATTTGTCAAAGCTTGGGCGCCCGGGCCCTCGGTTCGAAAACGGCTTTGTGATACCGAAGCCGACCCAAAAACCTGATTCTCTTGTTGTGCATTGGCTACCTCGTGATGTGTTTGATCTCCTAGAACATCAGAGGCTCTTTGGTGCAGCACAAGAGAGATCATCTTCGTTCTCTCATCCAAAAGTCTAAAACAAGTATTGTATTTCTACAGGAAACTAAATTACAAGACGTTACTTCTTTCTCGGTTACTAGTCTTTGACAACTACAATCTCTGCGATTTCTCTCTTCTCCATCGGTTAGCAGGTCGGGTAGTATTATTTCTCTTTGGGACTCGTCTATTTTTTCGCTCTCATCAGCGATTATCGAGCAAAACTTCGTTGCAATGATCGGATTCTGGTCTGTGTTCGAATGTCAGTGCTTGCTCATAAACGTGTACGCTCCGACATCACAAGCTCAAAAACAGGCTTTATGGGACAAGATCTTCACGGTGGCTGAAGAGTCCAGCCTTCCATGCATGGTCGCTAGAGATTCTAACTCGGTGCGCTCCGCTTATGATAGATCAAGTGGTGCGGCCTCGTCATCCTCAATCATGGTAGGTTGTATACTTGGTACATACCCAATACATCCGATAGTCGCATTGACAGGATATTGGTCTCGTCTATTTGGCCTTCGTCACTTGAAAACTTTATTTAAACTAGTTTATCTAGAGGATGCTCGAATCACTGCCCGATTCGCTTATTGATTTTTTCTATCGATTGGGGACCCCGTCCATTTAAATTTTTGAATAGTTGGGTTTCACACCCATCATTCCATTAAATGGTTCGAACCGCATGGAATTCTCTTTCTATCAAGGGGCAATTGTGCTTTTGTTTGTGGAAACAATTGGCTTTGCTCAAAGACACATTGAAAGTTTGGAACTCTGTGGTATTTGGTCGCCTTGACAATGCAGTCCTTTTATTTGAAAAATCAGTTGACGATATTGATCGTTTGGTAGAAGTCAATCCTCTCTCTCAAGCCGATATTGTCAAGCAATCCTTACTAGTTTCGGACCTCCACAATAAGTCCCGAGAGATCTTCTCCATATGGAAGCAAAAATCAAGGGTCCGTTGACTAAATGAAGGTGATCGTAACACTCTCTACTTTCATTAGTTTGTATATTTTCCCAAGTCACATAATTACACTCGAGAGTCTCGCACAACGGGGTTTGGTTGGAGGACCCGGTTCGAGTTAAAGATTTAGCTCAAGCCTTCTTCATGAACCGACTTACTGCACCTAGTGCGGGCAGTTTGATTTTCGAGGGTCTGCCATTTCAAAAGCTTACTCCAGCGGCCCGCGATGAGTTGTAGCGTCCCATTTCACTAGACGAGCTTAAGTCCGTAGTTTTGGGGTTTGACGGCTCTCGTGTGCCCGGTCCCGATGGGTACAGCTTATGCTTTTATATATCACTCGTGATGGGACATAATCCAGACCAATGTTCTTTCTTTTGTGCAAAACTTTTTTTACTCTAGCTTATTGGGAAAAGGGTTTAGTTCGGCGTTTTTGGCTTTAATATCTAAAATGGCATCCCCGCAAGGCTTCAAAAATTACCGACCTATCAGTCTGGTATCGACCTCGTATAAAATTGTCACAAAGTTGCTTGCAAATCATCTCAGGCCTTTTATTGGAGACTTGATTTATGACACTCAAAGCGCCTTTATGAAGGATCGACAACTGTTGGATAGTGTATTTATAGCTGGCAAGGTTATTCATTCAGCTCGTTCGCAACATATTGAGTTAGTGGTGCTCAAATTAGACTTCCAACGAGCTTTTGACAGGTAAACTGGGATTTTATTGATTTTTGTCTCTTATCTATGGGTTTTGGCTTGAAGTACCGCTTCTGGGTTAGGAGTTGCCTTAAGTATTACGTGTCAGTTCTCGTCTATGGGTCGCCTTCTCGTGATTTCAAAATATCTCAAGGCTTAAAGCAAGGGTACCCGTTCTCTCCATTTCTATTCATAATCGTGGCTAAGGCATTGCACTTGCTCCTAAAGCGGGCCGAGGCACAAGGTTTATTCTGTGGCATTCAAATAGATAGTTGTTCAATTTCACTTGTAATTTGACTATGATACGGTGCTTTTTCTTAATGTCACGGGTTCAACCAACTCAATTAAAAATGGCAAGGCCGTGTTGCAGAGTTTTGAGTAGGCTTCAGGCCTTAAAGTTAATTTTTCCAAATCTTAGCTAATTGGCATTTCACTTACTACGACAAGGACCTTAGAGTTGGCTCGGGATCTTGGTTGCCAAGTTGTGACATTTCCGATTACTTATCTTGGCTTTAGACTTGGCTGCAACCCGAGATTATTGAGCTCATGGTCAGGCGTTATTGAGAAATATCGAAAGAAGCTTTCCCTTTGGCAATCGAAGTATATTTCTCTTAGTAGTAGGGTAACTTTAATTCGCTCAACACTTACATCTCTACCTTTATTCTATATGTCCTTGTTCAAGGCACCAAAGAAGGTTATTGATTTGTTTGATTCTATTGAACGTCGATTTTCGTGGTCGGGTTCCTCAACGAGACGAGGTTTTAGAAAAGTTAAATGGCAGCAGGTCATAAACAGGCGAGCTCATGGCGGACTGGGGTTTAGGCAATTTTACATTGCCAATGTTAGCCTACTCGAAAAGTGGTGGTAGCGCTTTCCCACCCAACCGGGATCAATTCTTGGTCTTTAGAAGAGTTGTGTGCTGAAAACCCCTCTCCGGTGATGAAATCACTTCTTGAGCTAAGGAACTTACCCGATTTTCTGGATTTGGTGGGGGTCTCGAGTTTGGAATGGGTCGTCGGAGATGGCATCCGTTGTCATTTTTGGAAAGACAATTGGGTTTCAGATGTGAAGCTAAAAGATCAGTACCCTAATATTTTCACTCACAAATCAAGATCAGTGGCGGCAGTTATAGCAACTCTCTCATCGGTGGGCTGTGGTTCTTTGTTTTGTCGTCGGTTACGTGGCTGGGAAGCCGATTCTATGAAGGAGTTGCGTCTTGCGGTTGCCGGTGTAGCACTATCTTCGTCAGCCCCTGACCGTCTGATTTGGAAGCATGCGCGATCAGGACAATTCACAACATAAAAGGCATTTAGCACCCTTTATTACTCGGGTAAGAATTTTCGATTCACATGTTCCAAGATTATTTGGAGGCCTTTTATTCCTCCCAAAATGTAGTGTTTTGCATGGTTCGCGGCTCTTGAGAGCATTCTGTGCATGGAGTTCCTTGTTCGTCGAAAGGTATTGTCGGAAAATGCTGATATTTTGTGTCGGTTATGCGATGTTGAGAGTGAATCTTGCTCTCATTTGTTGCATATGTGTTAATTGGCCTCAAAGGTTTGGTCTACCATATTGAATTGGTGGGGAGTCATTACCGTGTTACCTGATTCTTGTTTCCATTTGCTTGCCTCTGGGTCATCTATTTTGGATAGCAACCGACTATGTCGCAAAGTTTGGGATGCTACTTGTTCGGTCTCGCTTTGGTTCATATGACTAGGTCACAATGGTTTATTTTTTCAGGATAATTACCCGTATGTGGCCGATACAGTTCTTTGTATTCAGAGTTTTGTCTTATCATTAATTTCTTGTATACATAGTAATTTTCATATTTCTTTCAGTTTCGATATTTGGGTGGTTGATCCTATCTCGTGTCTGGGCTAGGTTCGGTGCACTTTTTTTTGTACTTTTGTTTGGACCTTTGGGTTGGATGAATAAAAGTTATTGATTGTTTATAAAAAAGAAAAAAGAAAAAAAAAAGAAACATATAATCATGATTAATATTTTGTTTACTTTCTTACCAACTAAAAGAAAGAAGATTCTTTTTATACATAATTCGAAGGTCAAGACATACATGTTTTTGTGTGAGATCGTGTGGTTAGTTTTTATTACATTTGATGAAGTGAAGTGTTAGATTACAAAAAGACCTCCATTGTGTAACTGAATTAATTAAATAACTAAAATAGCTGTCTAAATTGTTTTGGCTACATTTATATATTCCGTCATTGAGACCATCGTTTTGATAGCAGACTTGACAAAAGTAGTGAAATTAATTTTATTTATTCCGTTTCCAAATAAGTGTTATATTTATCATAAGTTTTTTTTTCATTATGAAATTGAGTTATTTCGGCATGATAAATCATCATTAAAATATCTAAAGAGAAGTTGACACGTGTACATGAAGATCGAATGACTAAAAAAACGAAGAAAAAAGAAACTAACACGGCTCGGGCCGTTAGCTGTAAAACTCGAATCGAAGAAAAGTAAAATTGGGCCTCTTAAAATAGCTCAATATGCTCGCATTGTCCAAAAATTATTTTTAACATGAAGAGCGCTAAAAATAGAAGTCAAATCGGACCACAAATGATACCAAAAAATTTTAAAATACCCAAAAATATACAAAAAGGACAAAAACTAGAGCCAAACAAGCCCTTACGCGTGTCACGCGCGCTCCACACATGCACGTGCCACAGACCAATAGGCGTGCACCATGTGACACATGCACAAGCATGCGACGTTCCTCCCACATGCTGTTACACGCTGCCAAGGCTTCTCCCTCTCGTGCCACGTTAGTATGAAGACCAGTCGATCTTGCAGTTTCACGTGGCGGTTGGACCATCTTCCCCCGTTCCGCAAAACATGTGATCGAATAGCATGAACACCTGTTAGCCCCACATGACAATTGAACGTTCTCCGCGAAGCATCGGATCGAACGAAGCCTTCAACTACTCTTGTAACACCATGTGTCGGTTGCAACGTACTCCTCTCCTTCGCGTCACATGAGATCTTCTTCTTGCCAACAATGCGCCTTATAGCTCCACGTGGTGGTTGCAACTTACTCTCCCCGTGCGCGTTGCATGTGATCACTCTCTCGCCAACAAAGTCTATTGTAACTCCACGTGTCCAGGTGTATAGGAGAGCTGGTAGCCATGAATACTTGATCATGCCCACACCTTCATCCTCTCTTGCAGCTCCACGCGTCCAGCTGCACTAATACAGCCTACTTCACGTCACATGGGATTCCAACATCTTTAACAATTAAGGTGCAATTACAAGTGTCCATGTGCACTCTACTCCATGAACCCATGATGCACACCATCAACCCCTCCATCGGTCTAAACAATCCATCCATCTAATCAAACCAGTCCAACCCGATTCGATCGAAATTGGTCGGTCCAACCTATTTACCGGTCAATTGAATCAAATTAATTACATTAAGCCATTCAACCAATTGGACCTGAATTTGAGCCAATTAAATTTCATAAATTACACTTTTACCCTTCATAATTTCTATTTAGTACAAAAATACCCTTATGCCTATTTGTGGACCTATAAATAGCAATTTGATTATTCATTAGTTCCCTAAATTACTTTTTGCTCCCTCAAACCTCTCCCGAAAATCCGAACAAATTTTTTTGAGCCTTCCAATGCTTTTGGTCGACGTTCATAGCAAAATATTTGGTCGACACTCCGCAAAGAGGAAATGACCTTCCAAATTTAATGAAATCTGACATTGTTTAAGGGTCCAAAACACTGAAAATGATATCTATCACCGATACGTTTCCGAAATCGGAAAATTTTATATTAAGCTCTTCGACGCAAAAAGGTCATCTAGATGTGGGAAACGATGTTACGAGTTACGCAGAAAGGTCCCGTGACCATCTGAAACCGTTTAGGGGTCCAAATCACTGTAAAATGATTTGGGTCACGATTTTGTCACCGAAATAAGATAATTTTGTATTGTGCTCCTTGACAAAACAAAGTTACTCGCACATGCGAAATGACTCAACGAATCCATTAGAAGGTCCAAATCGCTGGAAAATGATTTCGGTCACGTATACGCGACCAGAAATCAAATATTTTTATCCTACGCTTATTGAAAATCAATACCAATTGGACACAGGAAATCGCCTCTTGAATCAAATGAAATAAGTTTCAATTCCAAAGACGATTGTTAGGCGGTCCGAATCAGCATTGCAAGTTCATTTTTGGCTATCTGATCCGATTTTGAATTCAAATATTTTTATTATATGCTCTGCGGTGAACTAAGACTATTAAAACGCTGAGAAAGATCATACAAATTTAATGGGATGAATTTTGAGACAATTCGAGCATGTTTGACTAGTCATAACTCATTTTCACGTATATGTGCCTCTGTGGGACTTGCGTGTCAGGCATGTTGGCTAGATCTCAAAAATCACAAAATAACATCAGAATTTCGACATCACGGTGACATCATCGCCACCTCAACATACTTTCATGATCTCATCATCATTATATCATCCTACGTTGATTAAATTGTCTTATTTGGCCGCGTGACATCATCATGATCAAATCATGACATCATCAAGCCTACTTGCTACCAATTACAACGCGACATATCGCCTATCTCATCCACTCATTTCCCCCTTACAAGACAAAGCGCATGTTCAAGCCCCGATTACTCATTACAAGAAAATCGTTAAGTGTATGAAAGCCAATTGATCAAGCGTCCAAGATCAAGCCGAAGATTGTGTAATCGTGTGTCTATAATTTCATTGATCTCGGTCAAATTGGACAAAACATAGTGTTGTTTTTCTTCTAATAAAGTTAGTAGCTATGCATTATTTATCAATATATTTTTACAATAAGTTAGATAGTATCTCTTAAGTTTGTTATAGCACATAATCATTGTGATACAAAGGTAAATATAAAACGATATTGGCTTCTCCTTAGCTTACCTCACACAAGAAATTAAGACACTCATTTTGAAACAGATTGAGTGTACACAATATGATGCGCCTGTTTGAATTGGGGTCAAAGAAAACACACTAGGAAGTCGAGGTTTGAATCTTCTTGTCCACGTATGCAAGGAAATCCTAAAATGTTCGAAATATTTGTTACGAGGCGATCCACGTAGCTTGACCGGGGACATGTCACCTGCGATGACCAAGACACCAAAGAATGATGACCCGGGGTTGTGGTTCCGGGACACCGCATCAAGCGTGAGAGTAAGTCCACAAAGTAAACTACGAGGGATTGAGAGAGAAAGTAGAGAGAAAGTATTTGTGAGATATGAGAGAGAGAGAAAGATCTCCCATTCTCTTGGTGAGAAGGGGTATTTATACTAACCCCATGAAGATGTCGCGTGTCGCCTTGTGAATGGTCGAGACCGAAGTGGACCCCTCTTGGGAGGCTTGGAGCCTTGGTTGGCTAAATGTCGCGTTGTGCGCCGGTCGGACGCAACTGACCCCTCGCGTCGTCCCATGAAACGGGAGCGTGCGATGTGGACCTTGACCTCTGTCATGTGGGATAGCGTCCCAAGCTCATGTGTGACTGAGGTGATCTTGAGAATGGAAGCTTGTCCGGGACGATTCGGTCGATGGTCTGTTGTGGGGACTTGTTGTGGTTTCTTGGTGAGTATCCGTGCCCGGATGGCTCGAGCCATCCTTGGACGGTTGACGTGCCCGAGCGATTTGGTCTGTCTCGGGATGGAGAATGGGCATGGTTGGCGCAGAAGCCATTAGGGGCGCGCGGGCACAGAAGGGTATGCGAAAAGGATGGATGAGTATGTGGATTGGATGGACGAGAACCGCGACATGACTCGAACGGGCGCGAGCGTGGACGGAATGGAGCTTCGCGGATGGCCTGACCCATACGTGGATGAGGGTTGGAGAGAGACACACCTTCAAGGGAAGTCTTGGGCGGATACGGGACGCCTCACGGATGCTTTGCAAAAAGGTGTGGATTCATGGAGGATTGGCTTGACTTGTTTGTGGAGGAATGCGGATCCGCGGGTAGGGAGGACGTAGCTTGCGCAGACGCGAATGCGTGAGGCGTGCGCAGAAGAACGTGCTTGAGAGCTTCGAGGAAGGACTTAGATGAGGCGGCATGGACCAAGGAAGGTCGTGGATTCCTTAGGAAAAAAAAAAGGATCCGTGGATGGCTTGTACTTGTACGGACGCCCGTATGGGTCTTAAGGTCTTGGGCTCGCACGGAAAAAGGGGAGGGGCTCTTTTTCTTGGGAAGGCTCAGACACCTTTGGGGAAGCCTTAGACGGAGCTTGGAAGGCTCATAAAGGAGGGGTGAGCTCCGCAGATGGTTTAAGGAGGGTACCTGTACGGACTTCCATACGGGTCTTGGCTCATTGGACTCGTACAAATGGAGCCTTGGACCTCCTCGGTTTTGGCTTGTCTTGGAGGCTCAGGGGAGCCTTGAAAACTACTAAGGAAGACTCAGACGCAAGGACATGACCTCGGGAAGGCTTTGATGCGTCAAGGAGAGTTGGGGCCAAGTATGGACCAAGGACCACGTGCCCGTACGGTCGTCCGTACATGTCTTGGTGTAATGGACCCTACCAACAAGGCTTGGTCCCCTTGAGTTTTGGTGTAGTTTAGGAAGTCTTTGTAAGCCCTTGGAAATTTAGGAGGCCTTCGAAA